>OY755091.1:4070047-4380307 GCA_963576655.1 Gastrophysa polygoni | reverse complement strand
AACCTCTATCAGACAAAAAATTACTGAGGCAGATGAACTCGTATGGTCATATATCGATGGCAGGAAGACAGGTAGTCCTCACTACCCTACTTGACAGGGGAGCAGAAAGGTAACCCAATTCCGACAACCAATTTGCAGCTAATAGGATCAAACAGCCCAGCAGGGTATACATGATAAAACATGTATAAGTCGCCTTAAACTGTCATCATTTCTTGGGGTCAAATGATAAACGGAATAATGGGGTTCTTGTAGATGTTTTTCGTGTACTTCTGTACCTCAATATCAGTTCTTATAGTACAGCGCAGGGCAGTCCAAGAACAACAAAAATATAGAAATTTCCTTAAAATCGGAAACTAATGATACATCAACTTTGAAATAATGATAAAGTCACACATATACAAGATTGTCAGATTGCCATTGCCATTGCCATTGCCATTTCCCTCAAATGCTATGGAACTGGAAAAGTCATGGATATAAAAAACTTTTTTAGAAACTAGAAAAGGAAATCCCACAGAAACTAAACATGAATATACCACCTCCTCTTATAACTCGAAGACAGTAATTAGGAAAAAATATATTTAGTATTACACACATTGTATACAAATAAGTAGATATCGTTAATATAATCCCCCACATTCATAGTAAGTTTTAGTATGAGGATCCAGTATGATGTTGAAAAAAATTGAGACTTATTCTTGTATCATTTGAATGGAAAATATTCATGACTTCTATATCTCATCATGGAGCAAACTCTTTCATTCTTGTTGCATGCATCCAAATAGGCAATATCTTCTGCATTCAAGTCGAAATCAAATATTTCTAAATTTTCTGCAATCCTAGACTTCGTAACCGATTTGGGGATGATTGCGATTCCCAATGAAAGCTGGAACAGAAATTGTCACATAAATAAACAAAGTGTCCATTTTTAAGAAGGAATTTCAACCTACCAAATATCTCAAAACCACTTGGGCAGGTGATTTGTTATACTTCTTGGCCATTTCTATTACTTCTGGGTCACAAACTGTAGATTGTGGATATAAAGAGTTATCAGTAACCATCTGTCCTAATGGACAATATCCAGTAACGATAATATTTTGCTGCTTACAGAACTTGATCAGTTTTTTTTGGTTGATGTTTGGGTTAACTTCAATTTGGTTTACAACTGGCTTGATCTTACAGTTTTTCAAGACACGTTCCGTTTGTGATCTATTAAAATTTGATAAACCAATGCTTTTTGCGAGTCCTAGTTCAACACATTCTTCCATGCCTCTCCAAGTTTCCAGATAATCCACATTACTGTATGAAGACTCATCTTGTGGAAGATAATCGACATCTTCCTGGATGTGGAAAATATGAGTTTCGTATTTCAGAAAATTTCGAGGTTTTTTGCCACTCACCTTGAATCCAAATGGCCAGTGAATGAGGAATAGATCAACGTAATCAAGATTCAACCATTCCAAAGATTCTTTCAGTTTTGGTACTACCCACTTTTTTGCATGGAAATTATTCCACAGCTGAAAACAACTACATAATAAGTCCCAGATATAGGTACATAATAAGGCATGTTTATTTTTGGTATGGAATAAAAAATCAAGCAGTTTTTTTTTATTTTGAACGTCTCAAATTTCAATCTCACAGCTTGTGGTAGTCATGCCCCCAATGTTTTCATTTCCGACCCATGAAAAAATGTGACGTATCATGGCTACACGTATGTCCAAAAAAAATTGTAAACAATTTCCGTAAAATAGGTAAGCATTTCAATAAAATACCTACGCATATTTCATAAGTATGTATACACACTTATTAGTCCACAAATCCAATTCATATCCAAATAAATACCTTTGTAACAATGAATAGATCTTCTCTTTTAACTGCACCTTTCGAAAAAGTTTCTGTCAAGGCTTCTCCAATCTCTTTCTCGTTTTTATAAAACCAAGCTGTGTCTATATGACGATATCCGATATCTATCGCGTACGATACTGCTTCTCTAATTTCTTGCGAAACGTTCTGAGAATAATAATAAAATTATCAGAAGATACTTCTTATTGAACCTTGAATTCTCACCTGATTATAAGTTCCCAGACCAATAGTGGGAATATGAAGTCCATTATTCATTTCCAATGTTTTCGGTAGGTCTGTCATAGTTGTTCAAAGATATCTGGTTTTGAATAAAGATAAGCAAAATGAAACGTCTAATTTAGGATCACGCTGTGAATCCGAAGTCGCACTCGACTGTCATAATGCAGTTTTGTTTTTGCAATTCAACGATATTTTATCAATTTTGTGTTAAAATTAAGAATAGGATCGTGAATTCTCAGATTTGGTTTCTCATTTCACAATTCAAAAAAGATGCGAAAAAACTTACGTCAACTTTTTTCATATGATGATCCGGGATCCGTGCAGCGTTGCCAGGTATTACAAGCACGAACTCTCCCGCACCAGTTTTGCAACGAAATGCGTCACAAAACTTTTTCATTAAAATGAATACCAAATGCCCATGATTTTTCAACGTTTAATACTTGAAATGTCATTGGAAATATCAGAAAAAATAGATTACAATTGTAGCCAAGATATTTACTGAGCATATGAAATGAATATACGTTTTCGACCATATCTGTGACCATGAAATGATAATCGAGTGTTAATGTCTCATGTTTGAGGAAGCGTGCGAATTTCTCTATAAGAGAAAGATTGAAGTCAAGAACCAATAAAGCAAGAATAAGTTGATAAAGCGTCACATGTTGGTCAACGTGGAAACTATCAAATGTAAATCGTCTACGAATATCCTTTGTGCAAGTTCTTCAGCAGTAGATACTGTATAATCAAACCTACAGTGGCTTTATAGAAGACAGTGGCGACAATACATTGTCAGCGTTTTGATTGGCTGTTGGAGATACGTCACGCCAAACGCCATTAGGAGGCAAATTTCTTATGAGCTCAAATTGAACTCGTGAACTTTCTTCATCAGATGAGACATTTTATACCAATTAGAGTTGAAATCGTGGTATTTGAAAAGGTGTTCTATACTTTTTCCTTGTGATACTGCCAAAACGTCATTCCTCTGGGTCTGAGAGATCTGTTGACATTTGACATACCTTTATTAAATCTTTTACAAAAACAAGCGAAGAATCAAAAAGATCGGAAGTTTTTCCATTCTGTATATCGTCGATCAAAGAGGCAAGTATGCCATTCACCAGTACGTATAAAACAGTGCAATATTGTTTTCACTCGATGGTAAAGATAATACAGTACATTGTTTAACGAGCACGAGATGATAGTCATTTCCCACGGAAACGAAGTTTGCAGCATGAGGCGTAGGCGAATACTGTAAATCATACGAATGGGAAATGAGATTCCGTGCGACTTATATACTATACCTTTTCTACGGTTATAATATTCATTCAATTTCTGAGATGATATACTGAATAATGCAAGTGATACATATTTGAGGCCGTGGCCTCCTCCCTCGGTGCCAATCTGCGAAGGATTTTTCCATCTGGTCCTTTCGATAATTCTATTCCAGTTATTTCACGTTCTTTGCTTTTTTCGTTTCATACAATTCAATTGAACAGAGCGCTCTGTTATCAGTAATATGCATTGCTTGAAATTTGACCTCCCATGGGAGATGTGGTTGTGTGTCATTGTATTATCAGATAAGAAAAATTAAATTGGAGACATACAATGTTCCGCATTGTATTATCAGAAGCAGTTGATGGAGTTCAGTTTCGTGTTGGGTACAGCCGTTGGAAATAAATAATTTTCCAATGGTAGTAATTTGATTGAGTATCATTTCATTAATATACTAAATATGATAGGTAACAAAATTGGTGATAGATTCTTGTAGTGCTAGTACCCAAAAAAAGTACCTACCTATATATTATAGTGGCCTTTTGAAGACCTGACTCACCAACCACATAGAGAAACTTTTATGTCTCCTCTTTCACTGATTTTCACAGTGAATTGTGATAGGGATTGCCACAATTTCATTATTGGGGAAGATAATAATGAAATCCACACACATAACTATTGTTGTCGTATTACTCGATCGAAACTAGAGAGAGAGAGAGAGAGAGAGAGAGAGAGAGAGGTATTGAAACGACGATAAGAAAGAGATGCAACGATAAAGAATCAGCTGACTGTTGGCAAACTTACACTTGTACAATGCTCCGTACAAGACGATGAGGCTAGGATGCATCTGATAGGTAGTGTATATTATAGAATCATTTTTTCAACCCCTTCCCTAAGTCTGAAGAAATATTATGATGAGTTCACATCTCAGATCCTGCAATCTCCTTCGGGAGTAGAAACGATATTGAATACTTCTCCATCTTCACTGAATGAAAAATGTTCATGAATGATTAAAGGCTCACATGAGAATGCTTATTCATGCCGAATTTCCAGTATCCCAAAAATGGAAAGTTCCGCCAAAACCATATCATTGCATACATGGAAGTGTTGATAATGAACTTGACAACCTGATATTTCATCGTCCAAAAAACAATAACGGAAAACTTTAATCTCCATTTTCCCATTTTGTCGAGCGGTGTTAAATGGTCCACGGCGTTATCAGCTACGACGTCGCTGGAAACCATCACCATGTGCAGAAAATGCAGAAGAACGTCCAGCTGGAGTCCAGGAAATATGCCTTTGAATCCTTCTGCCACCGTTGTTCCAACTTCGTAGAAATCTTCACCCACTTCTTGAAGGTTCGGCATGAAAATTCTTCTTATTAGTATTTCGAATATTTCTTCGGTTTCTTCTACAGACTCTCGGCATACGTTGAACCTGAAACAGGTTTCTTGTGATGACTTCCTCACGAGCGAACTTTTTTTATGGATCAGATAAGCATTAAATATTTCGGACTTGTATTGATCTTCCATTGTCATCTCATTATTATTTGGTATCTACAGAGTCACTCTCATTCTAAGTATAAATTTGAAATATAAAAGAAATCTACTCTTTCTACGGCTTTGTTACATACATATAATTCCACAATGGGAATATGTTGATTTCATTGAAAATCATTCTCAATATCGATATCACATTGAAATTTAATAAAAATTCATGATATTCACAGTCGATAATTCGGAGCCTGTTGGCAATGAATGGCATGTTTATATTTAATTTCCTCTCTCTCTCTTCTCCGAAATATGTGATATCTATAAATCTTTTTGCGGGATTTTCTCTCGTCCACTAGAATGAGTAGATGTTTTATTCTTATTAAAAATATTTGTATTTCCAAATTTTTCAAAAACAAGGTGTCGCTGACCATTAGAGAATTCCTCTTTTAGGTGTCTATAGGTTTAATTTCAAGCGCAATGACATTTTGTTGACAGATCACAAATCTGTCCTTACTGCAATTATATTTAAATAATTTTTAATAACTTCTACTTCATCTTTTTTCAGAAACGAGGAGAGAAAATCCCACAAAAAGCTGAAAAATGTATGTGATCTCTAATTACATGGCAACAGTGGTTCGGGAGACCACTATGAAAAAATGGTCCGTCTACTTAATCCTCAAAAGTTTTGAATCAATCGGACGTTATTTACTCCACCGTTGAAGTAGCGATAAGAAAAATAATGAAACATTTTTTTTTTTCTATAAAATCCAATTGAATCGTGGTGTCAGTATAAAATACATGAAATTTTATTTTCTACCCACGATAACAGTAGGTGAGGAAATGCAATTCATCGAAGTTCATCACCATTTTCTATCAATGGAATTCTGACACTTGATGTGGCGACGAATATATTTGTTATTTGTGATTGCGAGTTCGAATCCCTTCAAAATTTCATATCAGCTGAAATATGATATATTTCTGAATGATAAAAATTATGAACTGGTAATTTCCATCAGTGGCAAAGTGACTGTAATCTGCTTATATTCAATTCCGACTGGTGGAAACGCTAAACCAAAAATCGCGTCATAATGTGCTTCAATATTCAATTCAATATTCAATTCAATATTCAATTCAATATTCAATTCAATATTCAATTCAATATTCAATTCAATATTCAATTCAATATTCAATTCAATATTCAATTCAATATTCAATTCAATATTCAATTCAATATTCATTTCAATATTCAATTCAATATTACAGTACCAAAACAGAGAAAAATACTAATATGTTATTATGAGCTCTGACCTATCTTCTATTCCAAGGGCATATCCTAACACTCTCCACACGTGTATCAAATTCTTCAGATCTTCTTTCGAGGCTTCATGTAGACCAACGAATCTTCCTCTAACTATCGCGAATCCTATAAAGCCAAATTGAGTGAGCGCCATTTCCAACTGGTTCAATTTATAATTCATCGTTCGTTGACCCTGTTTGCTAGCAGAATTATGCATTTGTCGAACTTTTTTCAACGAAATCCAGGATCTGAAAGGTGGTCATAATACTTGTCATCATGTTGCGTTTTGTTAACTTTCGACTAAAGTACACAGGAAGGGAAGTATAAAAGAAATATGCAGTTCTGATTATCAGCGGGCTAACATAATTCCCAACTCTATTCCTTACTTGGATCCAGGCTTCACGTCATATTTGTACCATTCCAACATGTGTAGAATGGTTGCCAAATATCTTTTGTAGGCTCTCATAGGTGTACTCTGTTTTTGCGTCATTATCAATAATTTGATTGCGGGTCTACTTCCCAGAACTATCAATCCCAATAGGGCACTGATGAAGAAGCTAGCTATGTTACGGTGAAAGAAGTCTTGGCCCCTAGAAATATTATACTAGATGTACGGCATGATAGGACAATCGATTATTATTTTACTTTTTATATAGAGTCCCATCGTGAAACGGCGGTACATCGAAATTGTTCTTGAAGAAATCCGAGGTTTCGTCACAAGATGCTTTTTCACCTTCAGACAGCAATTCTTCTACAAACCTTCCTGCCGAAAATTCTGGAAAATATTACTCGATCATACAACACTTCATTATCTCACTTGTTCCCCACTATGGTTCCGTAAACTTCGTGGAAAACAAAACTCAAAAACAAATTTTTCAGCATGATTATATCTCCTGATGAGGCGTCATCGATTTATCCTCACAGATTAAAATCACAACCTTGTGAATCCAGTTTGAATATGCAAATGATTGAAATATTTCTATTTGATTACATGCATGCATAATTTTTATAACAAGTTAACCTGTAATATTACCACAAACGCAATGTCATAACCCTTGAATTCTATAAAATATTCAAATATGCTGACTTAGTGGATATAATTATGCTATTAATTGCCTATTTCAGCGTTGCCGGTTGTGATATTGGAAAAAATTACGAATGTTGAACGAGTTTACGTTCAATACAGGAAATTGAATTACTTCATGAAATCATTGGTTCATGTATTGAGTCTCACTTATATTGAGCTCATTTTGAATGACTCATGCATTATGTTTGGCAACCCTGTCCTCGACAGTCTTCGAGCGCTCTCACTGATTGGTCAAGGCACATATGACGTAGATCCCCACGCTTTTCCATCGTAAATTTGAACGGATTCAGCATTTCTTCGCGAAGCTTTTCCGAATGAGAAATGAATCAGAAATATGCGACTTTATTCATCGTACTGGGGGTCGCGGTATTTTATTAGAAATTTGTGTTTTCGCCTTTTGGGCTGCATCTCTCTTGCTCCAATCTATCCTCTATGTGAAATAGTGGGGATTGTGACGAGTTATGAGTCTGTTGTTTCATTCATCAGGTCCAAGAGAAAGCTATTCTGCTGTCCATTTCATAGCATGCCTAACCTTAATCAGCAATATTATTTTTTTCTTTCATTTATAATATGATAATTGTTGAACTCACCAGAATTGATTGAACCAGTTTTCTCGATATCATCACTATCAAAATTTGTGTTTTTTGTCATTATATGATCATTCGCTGTATTTGATGGAACGAATTTATTTTATTAACCGTTGTCACCTATAACTAAAAGAAAATGCGGATTCAGGGTCATATCTACCATACCTATATGCATATAGTGTAGTAGGGTGTTTGGCCAATTCCACTTATAGATCATAATCATAATTGTATAATAAAAATATCGATTCGCGTTGATGCTTGCGGCACAAAGTCTATGAAACCAGTTTTCCATGTCCAGTGCGAATTGTCCCAGCTTATTTTTTGCTGACGATCTGAAATCATTCAGTTCTGTAGAGGATATGGATCACTGTGATGACTTACAACAGTCCCTAAATGAAATTATTGAATGGTGCGACTCAAATCGTATCTAAATGCATCAGTATGTCATATTCCAGAAAAAAAAAATGTTATTCCATATGACTATTTCAATAATAATAATTTACTGAAACGAACTGGGGAAGCTAAAGACTTGGGTATTGTATATGACTCAAGATATCGACACAGTGTAATATCTGCAGCCTCGAAGATGTTAGTTTCATTTACCGCAATTGTAGAGATTTCAAATATCTTTGCACTTTAACTTCTTTGTTACTCGTATATAAGATCTCGTATATATAAACTCGAATATGGTATCCGACAACCCAATATCATTCAAACCGAATTGAAAGTATTCGAAGAAAATTTTTGAAATATTTATGGATGAAGGTGTATGGAACTTAACCGTCTAGAGGAATCGATAACCAAATTCTTCTGGATAATTGCGGAATGAGGTCGAATAATTTTGAGTGTGACATTTCTTTACGAATTAACGCATAACAAAATCAATTGCTCCGTACTTCTGAATCAAATAAAATTTCTCATTCCTAGATTAAACAGTAGACAATCAAACATGTTTTACAGTGTTGCTTCTAGAACAAGGATCATGCTGAAATCCCCAATTTATATTATGTGTGATAACTTCAACAAAATTTCTCATTTATGTGTTAAAAATTATGACTCACTGAGAGAGTTGATTAATAAATTGTAAGATTATATGCTCTAGTAATAGTTGTACATCTTGTTTTGGTCATGCTTCTGTTATGGTTAGTATCCTCCATTTCTTAGATATAATCTATCTAATCCTCGTCTTTGTCTGATGTTATTCATATTATTCTGTCAAAAGTGTGATTAATAATCGGAAGATGATATTTATTTATAGCATTTCCTGTTATTGGGTGTAAAACCTATTGGAAATGAAAGCCTTTTTTATAATAAGTATCTAGTAAATTCAGTATTTTCGACACTAGGGAGTTTTCTAGGTTTCCAGGCTAGCTTTAGTTGACAATTATGGCTAATTTTGACAGTTCAAACTGGCATTTATCCCAAATTGCCAGTTCAAACTGGCATCTATCTCTAATTGCCAGTTCAAACTGGCAATTCAAAAAAATAACATCCTATTCGCCAAACGAACATGATAACTTTTTTATGATTACCAGTTTGAAATGGCGGTTTGAGCTGGCAATATTGTCAAGAGTGAATCGAAATTAAAATAATTTTATTGGGAATATTTGAAATTCTCATTTCATTTAAGAACAGTACAATAACCTTGTTTTGTTTTTATTTGAGTTGGTTGTATCTTGCTGGAAAATTGGTAAATTTATTTCATGCCCGAATTGTCTTTATTCAAGATGAATACATTTTTCAAGTGGAAATGAATTCTTTAATTATAATTTCCATAAAACCTCTTGCAAGCGAGTAAGTTCGAGTTGCGATTGTAGGGGTGAAAACCCACTCGTGACAATATCAGATCTTCATTTCGAGATTCTTACCAAATCTCCATGTATAGTATATCGACATATCTCCGTCTGACACTTCTGGCAAACATATAACTCATCAGAAACCCTATATGTAAATATAGGTAAATATATGTAACTCAAAAGTATAAGGCGATTTCAACTCAGAACTAGTTTTTAAATCTTAACCTTGGACTCCTTTATTCCAAACTTCCAATAGGCAGCTATAGGAAAATTTCTCCAAAACCAAATAAGTGTACACGTAAAAATGTTCATGATGAACTTGAACACAGGATATTGTAGCGCCCAATAGATATTGAACATCAGCTTCAATTTCCTCTTGCCCGTCTCGTCCAGCGGTGCCAAATGGTCCTTGGCACAATTGGTGACGTCATCGTTCGCATCCATGACCATGTGCAAGTAATGGAGTACCACGTCCAACTGCAAGCTGGGCACCATACCTTGGAACCCTTCCACTACAGCCTCCACAGCATCGTAGAAATCCTTGCCGACTTGCTGCATTCCGGGTATCAGAACCCTCGTCAACAGAATCTCGAATATCTCTTTGGTTTCCTTCACTGACTCTCTGCACAAGTTGTACCTGTTAACATTTAGCATACTACCGATCGATCCATTACAGTTTTCAATTCAATCATTCGATCTCATTCCGATTACGGTGCTAGTTGATCATTACGTTGAAGAAGTTTGATTTTGAAACGGAAACTAAGATGATACAAGGAAACAACAACAAGAAAAATTCTTGAAGTACTAAACTGGCTGACTGTGAAGAATTGCGCGTTTTGTTTCTGATGTTGAAAATTGTGCATTCTGATGGTTGAAAGTCAAATGTATAATGACAAATGTATTCATGACAGAACTGAAAGTAGCTCTGACCTATCTTCTATTCCTAGGGCATATCCTATCACTCTCCACACGTGTATCAAACCCTCCAGATCCTCGTCTGAGGCGTCGTGTAGACCAACGAATCTTCCTCTAACTATCGCAAGTCCTATGAAGCCGAATTGAGTGATGGCCATTTCCATTTGGCTTATCCTATAATTCAATTTTCGGTGACCGAGTTTGCTGGCAGAATTGTGCATTTGTCGAACTTTTCCCAATGAACGCCAGGATCTAAACAGAAACAATTTTCTCATGGGTGATTATTTCGAATTCAGCTGAAATCGAACTTTAATACTGCATTAATGTCTGTCCCAAAAGTATCCGACCTGCATCGAATGTAGCAAATCTTTTGAATGAAATCGACAACTGCTCAGTATATTATTAGGTATACTAAGTATATTATTAGGTGTACTGGATATATCCTTTGATTGCAACGTGGTTTGAACTCGAAAAGTTTCTATTCTCGAATTCAATCTCAAGTTGATTCTCTAGTGTTTGAGCTTTCAATTCTTGGTCAGCATATGTGCAAGATGTAATTTTTGAAGAGTCTTATCCCAACCGAAATCCAACAGAGATTTCTTGATTTCTTACTGTGTCCCTGGTTTGAAGTCATGATCGTACCAATCCATCATGTACAAACTGGTTGCCAAATACCTCTTGTACGCTTTCAGAGCCGTGCAAGATTTTTGTGTGAGGACCAATAATTTCAGTGTTGGTCTGCATCCTAGAACTATCAATCCCAGTAGAGAAGTGTTGAATAAGGCAGATATGTTTTTGTGGAAATAATCTTGGCCCCTAAAAGTATAATACAAGATAAGAGAACCCCAGAATATATATTCAGTTTGTTCAGTTTCGTCTAGACTAAGACATATACCTTCTACGATGAAGGCACAAAAATAAATATTTTTTAGATTTGGAACTAAACTGTAAAAAATTAGATACCTCGATGGGTACTTTCTTGCAAACAGAACTAGAAAAACTTTTATCCAACGACCCGTAGGTTTGTAGTATAGTTCAAGATTTTGTATGAAAAGCAAATATGTATCCATCTATGAAAAACCATTTACACGGTTATCTGATCTACTGGTAAGAAAAATATTGAGTATTTCCTTCAAGAGCATCCATCGTAGAGTATTGATTGATAGATTAGAAAAATAATCGAAGTGAAATTAAATAATAGCAGAACTATTGGAAGCTTGAAAAAGCGCTCCCCATTTTTTACGAGGTTACCGTTTGAACATCATTGAATATGGATATAGATCATACTTTCATACGGATTTATGAGATTGAGATTCAATAAATTATGATATACTGGGTGGCACAATGAAAACTGAACAAGGCCGATTTGACATAGTGATCGTTCTGAAAAAAAAAAACGCTCGAACCGGTCGATTTTTATTTCGAGGGGGAGGAAAAAAAATTGCGCATGTTCTCAACCCTTGAATCTCAAATGTGATAAGGGGTCAAGTGATACATCATTTTGAAGGTTATCGGAACCTCTTACCAACGATTACTTGTTTTTGGAATTCAATGCAGTGGTTCCCGAGAGAACACGTTGACGGAAAGTAACGCTTTTTTCCCTTTCATCACTATTTCTCATTTTGTAGTTAGAACTATGTTCATCTAAGAAGTGCCTTATGTGTTTTTTTTTTAAATCCTGTCCTATCCAACATTACATAAAGAATCATTTATTTTATTTCATGTCAGTTCCTTGATCTCTCAGTAAAATGCATACCTTGTTTCGTTTTCATTGGGCCACCCTGTATATGAAATCAAGGGCAACACTTCCATCCAAGCATTTCAGAAATATGCATATGCATAAATATGTATAAACTCATGACTCACTTTTTGTATAATTCATCATCATAAAATGGCGGGATATCAAAATTCTTCTTGAAGGCATCCGAGGTTTCGTCACAATTGGCATTCTCACCTTCAGTTAGCAGTTCGTCCATGAACTTTTCTGCCGAAAATTCTGGAAAATAGTGAAGCAAAATTTCCCATCTATTGTGATTTGTGGAATATGGACACAATACTAATACCTTCTGATGTTGATTTCCTTTTCCGCATCTTCTCTTGTGTATTATCAATAATTCAACTAGCTATCCATACAAAATATGAAAGACATGGAAGGAGGGAATCGAATGGACAAATTTTATGAGTAATGAGATCACAGAAATTCTGAAATGCCTAGCAACGAGATACCAAAGATTAAAATCAACGACGAATGAACAGGGAGGTACACTCTTGAGTAGTTAAACAAAAAAAATGTATTGTTACGATAATTTATTATAATGATGCTTGATCGTCAATCGCACCGTCAAATTTTGATGATTATTAATAAGTATTTATCGTTTGAAAATGTGTTTTGCCTTTCAGAAATTGCGATTCCGTGTTGTATAATTGTGTAATTGTTGAATGGTTTCAGATGTTGTTCGTGTCTTCAATATTTGTATTCAATAATATCAGTTAATAATCAGTTAATGTTGAACACGAGCGTAGCAAGACAGGAGCAAATATTTCAAATGACAAGGGTATCTGAAGGAGTTTATAACCGTTTTATACCATGCTTCATACTTCTTCTCAACCGGCGCTGCTAAATGTGAATTTGACGTTTGACAGTTGCTATATTCATTTCAGCTAGTAAAAGTCCAATAGTTATATAGGAATTTGATATATAATAGGAGTGAACATTCTTTGAGTGAACTGTTGGATATCTTAGTCTCAGAATTTGTTATCAATAAAGCATCAAGCGCAGTGAATAATTATGTGTACGCTGAAGGTCATTCTAGTTGTGGAAGTAGAAAATAAAAATGAATTCCGATGGCAGTGGAAATGCCGAATCGTTCCAAATATGTTCAGAAGAATATAAAACAGTTATATACTCGGTTTTACAGGGTGTAATTCAAATGATCTCAATAAGTTCAAGGGGTGTTTTCTTGTCATATTTCATGAAAAAATATAGAAGCAGAGACATTATAGACATGGCCAGAATAACATCGAAATAATTTTTCTACAAGAAACTGCCTATATTTTCGTACAGTTTTCGCTGAAGCATGTTCTAACATCACATAAAAAAATGTGGTTGAGTTTGGACTGTGAGTTTATCCAGTCGACTGATTTTCCTACCTCTACTCATTTACCTAATTCAATCGATATCCCAACGATGTGGGATATTTATTATATTGAGTGCATAAACTATTTTAATAACCACTTTAAATAGATGACCTACCCGCATATTATACTATTTGTTGTGATATAGTAACACTTACCAGCACTCATTTTGTTATCGTTATCACATTAGAAATTTGCCTCATTCATCATGTCGATCAAAGACTCAGCTGAAACTGTCCATCATATTGTTGCAAGATTAAAACAAAAACATTGAGAGAGACCAGGAACCTGTTACGCCACTTCAGGGTCAAAATTCATAGTACGAATAATATAAGAAGGGGAATTGCATATCATATAATTGGAATCAGTATGAATTAATTATTATTGTACATGTGATCCGAAACACAGGGTCGGTCCCGTGAAAAAAATCATGTGGAGAAAATTTCATAATTTGGTGAATTATCCAAATTTATTTCACGATAACTAGATAGGCCTCCTTGAAATAATAGTTTGCAGGTTTTGAGCACCTTGAAATTCAAACAGTGGTGGCCGTGGTCTAACACATAATTAGACGAAAAAATTACAAACTTCCGAATTAATTACAGTTTTAATCAGTTTCCCACAATTTGTTAGACTATATAAGCTATATTGCCTTCGATTAAATTCAAAAATGAGAATGAGATGACGCCGGTGAATAACAGAACGATGGATGAGGAATATTCAATCAGTTTTACCACTATTTATAATATTTCAAGAGAGCCAATTGCAAATTCAATGATCTTGAAATCGTCTCATTTTATGTTCCGACATGTTATTGACAGATTTGAGCAATTTGTGGAAACCGATTGGAAATTCATTTACTGGGCGTTCATTTTTGTACATTTTGAGTACCAGGATTTTTTTATATCACTAGATGTTTACACAATTGTACAGCTGCGTTGGTAGCTAGTCCAGCACTGTCAGTTTTGAATAGATAAAAATAAACTTATTGATAAGCCTAAAGCAGATATGTAAATAAATAAACCATTTATCACCCAATCATTACATCGAGAAAGAGTTATTATCGTGCTATTATTAGAAAACCCAGCGCATTGCACAACACTGATATGTCCCGAAAAATGCAACAAATATTTTTTCGAAAGGAAAGGTTCACAATGAGTTGCTTTCTAAATGCTCATACTATATTTATTTTTCCCGTTCCTTGCTTCATGTATTCTCTTTTTTGTTCTATCTGGTTCCGTCCTCCATTTGCGTCCGAACCTATTCAGTTTTCTTTTGGTTATTGTTTTCGTTAGTTTTCGAATGTTTTCCATTCTCCAACGCATTCAGTTTACTACTGAATTTCCTTCCTAATGTTAAACTCTCTTTGGTTTAATAGCGTACAGTGATTGTATAGTATGTTTTTTGTGTCAAGTATCTTCTACTAAGTATGTATAGGTATAGTAGCTCATTATCTTATTTCACTCTCTTGCTATTGCTAATTCGTGTTCTATTCTTCGATCCTCTCCATGATGATTTGTAGTTCTGTTCCTTTACATTTTATCATTACCCTCTTATTATTGCCATTATTTTACTTGTTCTGTTTTGATTCCTCACATCGTTGTGTCTTGTGTCCATATATTCATCAATTGTTGAATTTTCTCATCACTATCCGCTACCAATACATAATCATCTGCGTAAATTAGAACTTCTAATTTTACTGGTTTTCACTAGATCTACTAGTACTTTACTGGTACTGGTTCTTGGTCTATCTTCATCCTTAATATCACCTTCATTCATTAATATTATGGATAGCACTGAGTTTTTTTGTTTGATACACCGTTCTTCAATTCCTTCGATATTTGTCATTTGCAATGTAGATGCTTTTTACCAACTTCCAGTAGTGTAGTAAAGTCGTCGAATCATTTACATATCATCTCTCTTTGTTCCAGTATACAAATACCGATGAATATTTGCCATGGATGTCTTTTGTATGCTTTGCTAAACCCGCGCTCATTTCTGAGGCTTTATCCCCAACAACGAGGAAGGGAAATAGCAAAAAATGAAAAAAAAAACAAGGGGTAAAATATTAATTAGTATTCTACACCACAGACAGAAATAAATAAAGTCACCGATAAAAATAACTAGACATTCTACAGTAATTTTTATCATCATATAATCATTTGGATCTGAACCGATCTGAAGAATTATACTATACCTATATCTACTATTTTCAATTCATATCAATTTGCCCTCAGAAGACATATAATTGCAATACGAATTCTCATTTTTTGCAAGGAATTTCTCCCGTTTTACCCTATATATTTGTTGTGGGTTCATACTGTACAAATATTGTTGTGTCCAATTCTCATTGATATCGAAAAGATGGCATGCAACTTTGATAAATAATTCATTGGGCCATGTAGGTTAATCAGAATTTCATTGAAATATTCCTGATTTGAGTTGAGTTGGTCACAAGTTCTGATTTTCGGCTGGTGTCGCTAGTATAAATCAGGCTCTGCTGACCACGCAATCTTCCTTAACCTCAATTGAAAAATAGTGTAAACAGATGATGAAATTCAAATTGTGACATAAGAATCATTCAATCCGAACTTGTACACCGCTAAAAACGGAAACACTTTCATGATCCACAATGCCAAAACCTGTGAGAAATTCAACAGAATCCTGACCACACTGTACTGCAGAGCCCACGTGATGCCGAGAAGAAGTTTCAACTTGTCCCTTCCCTGACCAGTCAGCTCTGGCAAATGTTCGCTCTCGTAGTCCGAATCTCTGACGCCAGCCATGGCCATGTGTGCGAACCGGACGAAGACGTCTTGCTGCAGGACCGGGTTCATTGCCCACAAGCCATCCAGCATAGCTTTCGTCATCAGGTGGAAGTCTTCGTCTGGCTTGCTCATGCCAGGGATGAATACTCGCTGGATCAGCAAATTGCAGATTTTTCTGGTATCCTCTACGGACACGCGACATATATTGTACCTGAAAAATAACTCATGAAGGTGTTATGTACAGAGTTTGGCCACAGTTTATTTGAATAGTTAAATAATATACTGTGTGTTACTGTGGACATACAAGTGAAAAATGTCAGGAGTTCAACAAGGGTAGCAACTCTGCATAGGTCTTATTTGATTTGCCGAGCTGTTATAGCATGATGTAAATTGGGATTTCAATCAATCTCCTTCGGCATAGTATTTCTCTCAATCGAATCTATGAGTATCATGAATAATTTCTATGAAAAAAAAAATAAACTGAACTAAATCATATGGAATATACAGTAGATAGATAACCGTTCGTCTTAGCAATAAAGACTTCCTATAATCATTGAATTTTCATGACATCAGTGCCTATACTTCTTTTATATTTATTCACCTCTGATCTCTATAGTTCCAATTGAACATACAACTATAAGAATAACTGAAGCAACTGACATGACTAACGATACTAACGATTTTAGGCAACCTACCTTCCAGACTTATTTTTAGCAAAAAGTGTATTGCGAAGCAATTGTAAAGCAAATCACAAAAAGCTTTATGCTTGAATTTTGAAATTATTTATCATGTCTTGGGATCTCAGATCTCTACATCCCGTATGGGTCACGTGAAACCAACCTTGACTAAGTTAATTCCCTACTGAACTAAGTTTAGAGGATATTTTCCCTAGGTTCTGGAGGACGGTGTCCTTCGAGTTGAATGCTCAAATTAATCAAATTTCCAAATATTTCTGGTAGCTTCTGTGACTACACAAAAGAACGACGAAGAACTGTAATCCAATCTTTCCAGTTGCTGAGTGCATTTCGCCGTAAACTTCAACTGTTCGATACCCCAAACTAGTGTAGCAGCGACGGGTGTATTATTTGGATGACACAACCACTAAAATTAGTCAAACTATCATAATTCTGAAAGTTCTACTTCAAGCCACTTCCAGCTACTGAAGCTACTTATTCTATTTTGTTATAACATACCTATCCTCTATGCCTAGCGCGTATCCTATGACCCTCCATAGGTGTATGAACCCTCTCCATTCTTCATCTGTGACCTTGTGAATTCCAAGCATTTCACTTCTTGCCAGGCCGAGTCCCATGAAACCAAAAAGGGTGAGCGCCATATCCTTCTGGTTTATTCTATATTTCAGTTTGCAGTTGCTCTGTTTGCTGGAAGAGTTATGCAGCTGTCTTACTTTTCGAAGAGATGACCATGACCTGGGCAGAAAAACCAGTTCATGTACAAGTGAATTTCAGTCTTACGAACTGGAAGCAGGCATACTGAGGCAGAAACAAAGAGGTGGAGAAGAACTTTCGGGTAGTGTCTATCAACTAATTCTCTTATGAAGGAGATTTTAGCAGACTTCTGAAAATCCATTAATCGTGAGCGGATACTGTTAATTTTTGATATGATATAATAATTTTTGATCTTGTTCATGAACTGAGGAATATAGACAGACATTCATGAAGAATCGTCCACTGATAGGTACAAAAATAATTCCCAAATTAAAACTATTATCATTATAATACAAACTCTTCATTATGTATTATCTCCATGCAGCTATGGACATTTCGATCTTTTTGTGATGAGATGAACGAACTTGAGATTTTTGAGAACCGTGAACAATTGCGGACTGCCTACCAAAGCCATTTGCATTAGTTCGTTAGATTCATTATCCCCATCATTATTTGACAAATCAGTTTCAACAATGATAGATCTCCAGATGAAAACAAGTTGACCAAAGTTGAGTGTAAATCAACTGTTCATCTGGAATATATATATATATATATATATATATATATATATATGACCTTACCTTGAACCAGGTTTGAAATCAGCATCGTACCAAGTCATCATGTGCAATATCGTAGCCATGTATCTCTTATAAGCTGCCATCGGGGTACTGGATTTTTTCGTCATCTTCAGTATATTTCGTGATTCTGGTAGGCAGTACAATAACAATAGTCCTAGTATGTTACTGAAGAAGAGACTGAATATGTATTTGTAGAAAAACTGTTGTCCCCTGGAACCAGAATCATCTATAGCATATTACTTCTATTCAAGAATACGATTCCAAACTAACTTCCTGAAGAGATTTTCATTGTAAAATGTTGGTATATCTGTACTTTTATTGAAAAAATCTGAAGTTTCATCGCAAGGATGTTGGCAGGCTTCGTTTAAAAGTTGTTCCACGAATTTTTCCGCTGAAAAATCTAGAAGAGAAAACTAAAAATAATTTTTTATACAGATTAGAACCTATTTTCTTCCTTACTTCAATTGCGTGTATTCAAATTTTCATTTTTTTTAACAGAACATTGAAGATCTGATGAAAATCAATAACTTCTCTCGAATATATCCATGATTTAAATGTGAATAAGAAAGTAGGTACTGATATAAAAACCACATTGGTGCTTAAAACAACATGAAAAAGTTTTTATTCGAAACATATGAAACGAAACTAGAACTAAAACTTCATAAGAATAACCAAGAGAATACATAAAATGAAATAATTCAAAATCGTGTTCTCTTTTTCTTCTTTGTCTTTTTCTCATTTTCCTTGATTTTATTCTCTAACTCCATGAAATACAGTTTCTCCGTAGACATAGATTGTGCTTCGATTTCTTCTGGATCCACAGCATCCCATTTGGAGGGAACAAAATACTCCAACCGCAATCCGGTCCCCCTTTTCTTCATGTCACTCAAATCCATCTCTTCGATAGTCACATCTTCAGGGCAAACATTATTTTTCAATGAGTTTTTGAGAAGCCTGGCTCCATCTAAAGGTTCATCGATACTAGAGTTATCATCCTCCATTGTGTCTGCTTTAGTAGACCCAAAGTGGTTTTCAATTTTCCCGAAGAAATCCATTGGCATTATCTTATAGGTGTCCCAGTGTTTCAGAACCCTTGAAATTCTAGATTTGAAATTGTCTTTATCGAAAGCGCTTCGCATCTGTTGGTAGCTCTGATGGATGACTTCGAAAGCCTCAATTAAATAGGTGTAGTCCTCCTCTAAGTTCGTTCTATATCTCTTCGACTTGCAATTATGCAGGATATCCGAGAGTAGGTACAGCCTCGCAATTTTTTTGGTGGCATCAGTTCGTGGATCCATCATCGATTCTAATATGATCTCTATCGAGTCGTCTATAGCATTTTTGTGATTCAAGCAAAACATCATGGCTTCAGCAATCTTCTTCCTATGAAGAGTCAAGTTCCTCACAAGGTTCACCAATCTGCTGCACTGGAAATCAGATAGTGTGTTCTCTTGTTTAGTTTTACTCCTGTTTCTTATCAATTCTTCGGGCATTCCCGAAGTGAAACTAACCGGAGTGGGCGGGACCCAAACAGAGCCCCCAGTGAACATTCTGAATTTTTTGTTCGACCAACTCTTTTGTCCGTCACCATTCAGTATAGAGAACAATTTCCATCTGTAATATACGTGAACTGAGGATTTGCAGTCGAACAAGAAGCTGTAGTCTGGATTCTCGATTTCTCTGTTCATTATGAAGGCTTCGAACACCGGTCCCTCCCTCACGACGAACTCGATAATTCTGTGGACCAATGCTAGCACCCTCTTGTTCAAAGGTATGCTAACTTTGACGATGCAATCGGCTAGCAAGTCGTTGAGTTCGTTCTCGTCAGAGGAGATGTCTTGGTGAGGCGGCTGTGCACTGAAAGGTAGATCGGTCTGCGGAGGTGGCAAGTAGTACTTCAGTAGTTCTGCGGGGATGTAGATGGGATGCAATGGAATATCTACCGGTTTACCCCAGCCCAGTCGGATGTCTTCTCTGTTCTTGTTTTCCTAAATCAATTACGATGAGTGGGATTTGAAAGTATCTAGAACGTCATCCAAGTAGAACCGCAACTAGTCTTCAATGCACTATTATTGTGCTAGTTATATAGCATTGCTCGGTAATACTTGGATAATGCTCAGTTGAATGACAAAAGTTGTGTTACCTTCAAGGCCCTTTCGGCGTCCTTTCGACTCATGAAGGCCACGAACCCGCAATTCGAAGTGCGACTTTTCTCATCTCCGGCTCTAGGCCACATTATTTTCACGCTGGCCAGAGGGCCATATGCTCCGAATTCTAGCATGAGGTGGTTTTCGGTGACAGTGGAACGGAGATTGGCCACGAAGAGATTGGTTGTATTCGGATCCCCACCTCCAAAAACAATCGATAAAGAACAAATCAAAGTAACGGAAATGCTTTGGTTATTCCGGCCAGTTCTGATTCTAGTAAGTCTTCAGAGAATAGTCTGATAGGGATATTTCTAGAAGGTTTCATCATAAAATGGCAGTAAGATTGGGAATGAATGTTTCTCATTATCCGACAGCAAACATTGCTAGAGATTCCATCTTCCAAATAATTAGTCTTATTTATACCAGTGAACTCTATCTCACGGAATGGAATAGACCCGTTCTCATGAGTAAAGCAGGAAAACTAAGGCAGCTGCAACAGTTGAAAATATAGAGGCGAAACGATCGTGCAGGATGAATACATGAAGTGTAATATGGTGCTCCTGTGTTGTTTCTCTTGTCATTCGGATTATTTTTCTACCCTTTATAATCAAGTAGATATCAAACTGATGCTGTTTATAAACCGAAATCAAATATGTGGCTGACGTCGTAAGTAAGTCAGTATTCATCTCTGAAATACTCCATACTTTTTGATGGACTTTGAATGCACAATCGATTTATCGAATATGCGTACAAGATTTTATCTTTATCTAATACTCAATCTACTTTCTCAGTCCCTTTTATTCATTCCTCATTTCATACAGAGTGGCCCAATGAAAACGAAACAAGGTATGCATTTCACTGAGAGATCAAGAAACTGACATCAAAATGAATGCTGGATAGGACAGGATTGAAAAAAAAAACACACACACACACAAGGCAGTTCTTAGATGAACGCCGTTCTAACTATAAAATGAGAAATAGTGATGAAAGGAAAAAAGCCTTACTTTCCATCACTAAGCCGATTATTTTGATAAACGTGTTTCCTCGAGAACTACTGTATTGAATTACAAAAACAAGGAAGCGTTGGCAAGAGATTTCGATTACCTTCAAAATGATGTATCACTTGACCCCTCATCCCATTTGAGATTCAAGGGACAACATGCGCAAAATATTTCCCCCTCGAAATAAAAATCGACTGGTTCGAGCGTTTTTTTTCTGAGAACGATAACTATATATGTCAAATCAGCCTTGTTTCGATTTTATTGGGCCACCCAGTATACTTTTGAAAATCACTGTGGGTATCAATATTCATTGATATCGGAATATGAATTTATCTCATAAGATTGAGATCTTTGACAGGAGTGGAATGATCATCTTGAGTACTATGTTTTCTACTACGTTTTTTCATCACTCATATAGATAAGTGCTTACAGGCCTGTTCCAGTTTTGTATCAGAGTTTAAAGTTCAATGATTTATGCGTGCTGCTTCCGTAACGAGTCTATCGCTGACGACGGACGGTCACTTAGCCACTGCCAAGAATTCTCTACTGGACGGTGAAAATGACGCAACAAGAAATTCAAAGAAATTCTTGATAAATATACCTTGAGAATTGAGAGAAGCATCCCAGTCGTAATCTTCTTTCAATCTGTCTTTCTCGCCTCTTTCGCTGTGCCTCTGTTTCAATTCCTCCTTCAACAGATCCAAATTCGATAAAGGTTTTTCATGCTTTTTCGGTTTTTCCATGGTAGAATCTTGGAGTATTTTCGCGCATTCGATAGCGGTAGATTTCGTGTCGATCATTTGCTGTTTGATGAGCGGTTTCGGATTGTAGATTTTCCCAACGTTATCGTTCTCTTCCTTGTCCGCGTAGAGAGTTCCAGATCTAACGAATGTTTTATTCACGGTCGAGGGGTTGTGAAAGGTCTCGATGAAATCTTGGTAGACGTAGGCTGCAGCTTGTTGTTCCTCTTGAATTTTCCTTTTCAGGTCACGTTCACGTTTAGACATGTTAGCTTCGTTGATAGTGCAGTAGTTGCGAATTATTGTGAAATGTCAGGAAACTGGCGGGAAGGGAGGCACAGATTCAAAAATGTCAGAAAATGGCGTATGACAGACAATAAGTTTTTCCGTAAACATGCCCTAATCCCAAAGATATATTATATATATTCTATAATATAAGATATGATTCTACAGGGTGTCCTTAAAAGGTCTTTACAAAAAGCTACCACATATTCTTCAGACCAAAACAATTCGATACAAGCAAACTTACCTCAGTAAAAAGTTGCTTAGTTTGGGCGCTAGACGGCTCTGAAGTTGAAATTTTCAAATCGATTTTGCTTCATAACTTTTGAACGGCTCATGAGATTTTTTTCAAATTTGGTACGTTGGCATAGACTCATCGGGCAATGAAACTCATATCATAATCATAATGAATATCATTCCATGGGCGTAGAACTTGATTTTTTCAGTAAATAAACATCTAAAACTCCTACGCCAATGGAAAAAAATTAGTTTCAATATGGAATCTGAATTATTCAACTCATTCACTACAAAAAAGGTACTCCTGACAAAAGTCGATTCCTCTCATGGTTTCGACAAAATTTTAATTTTAGTGATTTAGAGCATAATTAATAATAAAACGATTAACAGATATTTCATAAAAATTGTTCAAAATGTTCACCATTTTCACGTATATAAAGATTTATACGACGCAAAAAGTTGAAATGTACTCTTTGCATAACTTCTTCATCGCCTGTAAGATTATTCGTCGCCTGTTGGATACGTTGCCATAATTGTTCTACAGTATTCACAGGGGTCTTGTAAACCGTAGACTTGAGATAACCCCATACAAAATAATCCATCGGTGTTAAGTCTGGAGAACGTGGTGGCCAATTCACGGGTGCATCATTACCTCTACCTATCCATCTGTCTGGGTACTGTTGATTTAAAAAATTCCTAACATCCACCGAAAAATGTGGTGGAGCTCCATCGTGCATAAACCACATATCTACCCGATGTTGGAGTGGTAAATCTTCCAACAAATTTGGCAACGTATTTCGTAGATGTTGTAAATACATGTCTCCTGTTAATCTTTGTGGAAGTATGACAGGACCAATTATAAAATTTCCTATTATTCCAGCCCAAACGTTGATTTTGAATTCGTGTTGAAAATGGTTTATTTTAATGGAATGAGGATTTTCAATTGCATAAACGTGTTCATTATGAAAATTAGTTATTCCTCTTCTCGTGAAACAGGCTTCATCAGTGAACAAAATATTCTTTCCAAAGTTCAGATTCATTTCTCTTTGCAAATAAATGAACCTACAAAACATCAGACGACTTTGTGAATCATGGATTAATAAATCTTGAACTGGCGTCTTGTGGTATGGGTATAATAATTGTTCTCTTAGTACTTCATGAACGGCATTCCTAGAAACTTCTAGTTCATTACTTATCCGTCTAGTACTCAATTCTGGATTTTCTTCAATTCGGTCTAAAATTTCTACTTCGACTTCGGGAATCCTTACATAACGCTGTCTTCCATAATCACCAGTTCTAGGAGCAAAATGACCGGTCTCCCGAAGACGTCTCTCAACTGCAGCAAAGGTTGGGTGGCTTGGTACGCGACGATTTGGAAACCTTGCCGAATACACCCTCACACTCTCTCGACCATTTCCTTGACAATATCCGAATACCAATAACATATCGGTGTATTCTTCATTGGTGTATTGTACGGCCATGATAAATCAGAAAAGTCCGATATCAACAATCAACGTCAATAAAACTCGACAAATCAACACAGATGAAACTATGGAAACCAAGAATGTGAACATCACTGTTTTCGAGCAGATAATAATAGTCTTCAGAAAAAAAAACCAGTGCTACTTATTTTCAATAGAAATAACCTATGCAAAAAGTACATCTCAACTTTTTGCGTCGTATAAATCTTTATATACGTGAAAATGGTGAACATTTTGAACAATTTTTATGAAATATCTGTTAATCGTTTTATTATTAATTATGCTCTAAATCACTAAAATTAAAATTTTGTCGAAACCATGAGAGGAATCGACTTTTGTCAAGAGTACCTTTTTTGTAGTGAATGAGTTGAATAATTTAGATTTCATATTGAAACTAATTTTTTTCCATTGGCGTAGGAGTTTTAGATGTTTATTTACTGAAAAAATCAAGTTCTACGCCCATGGAATGATATTCATTATGATTATGATATGAGTTTCATTGCCTGATGAGTCTATGCCAACGTACCAAATTTGAAAAAAATCTCATGAGCCGTTCAAAAGTTATGAAGCAAAATCGATTTGAAAATTTCAACTTCAGAGCCGTCTAGCGCCCAAACTAAGCAACTTTTTACTGAGGTAAGTTTGCTTGTATCGAATTGTTTTGGTCTGAAGAATATGTGGTAGCTTTTTGTAAAGACCTTTTAAGGGCACCCTGTATAATATCATATCTTTGGGTAATCCCATATAAACCATACATGAATGTGTACCCTAATCACGTGGTCATCACGCATGACCGTGACAAAAATATACAGGTTATTAGTCTGCAAATGCAATAGGTTGTCCCGAAAGAAATGATATTATATAGTAGAGATATACATAATGTATCTTTGGTTGTCCCAGATTTGAATAGCAACACTTTGTCAACCGAATGGAGGAGCTCATTAGAGAAAAATGTCTTTGCATGAAAATACTACTCTTATTGAAAACTTTGACATCCTGTCGGTACTTAGAAAACTAACGTGTCTTTGGAGAAAGTTTATGAGAACTATTTTTGATTTTCTAGCAAGGACCCTGATTTCTGCCTATTTGACTATTACCAATATTTTTAAAAACAGAGTATATCGGATGAAGTATGTAAGGATATTAAAACACGCGCAATTTTCCGAACACGACGGCACGCGCGTTCCTTAAAGTTGAATTTCAAAACGCTGAGGCGTATTTCAAACAAGCAAAATAGGGTACCCTTCGAAAAAATAATTATTATATCTCCTATTTTTATTTTCAGAGTGGAGAGAAAATCCCATGAAGTCAGAAAGAATAGAACATGAACTCGACCTTCTCAATGAACCAATATAGTATACAACAAGTTAACAAGTTATAGAAGGCAAAACAAGAAGAACGCATCGAGCATCGAGTGGATCGCCAGAATTTTCACACCCTAAATATGAGAGGTGGAATGGCACACTCACCATCACTTCCTTCCGTTTTTTTTTTCATATGAAGTCGACTTGCTTTTTCTTGCGAATTTTCTCCGATCAAAAATTCAGATTTTCGACGAAGAAAACATTGCTCTTCTGTTTCGAAAAACACGTTATCGGCACTTGGCGTAACTGTGCAAGGTATGTGAGCATTTTCCACAGTTAAAGTACTGTTAATGAGTTTTAGGACAAAGATGGAGTATCGAGTAGAAGAATGCATCTAGCACCGAGTGCATCGCCAAAATTTCCACGCTCTAAATACGAGGTAAAATAACAAACTCACCGTTACTTTCTTCTGTTTTGGCTTCACACACGTCAACCTGCTTTTTGCTGAGGTTTTTCTTCGATCGAAGATTCGAATTTTCGACAAACAAGCATTTTTCTTCTGGTTCGAAAATTAATTTACCGGCACTGGCGTAACTGTGCATCATCTCGGTGAGTATATAGAGTTTTTTCCACAGGAAAAATAGTGTTATTGATGTGTGATAGAGCTACAAGGAAAGTCGACTGCCGAAAGAGGATGTGAAGACACACTCTGCATCGGCGGAATGAGGTTTGCGCTAATAAGAATAAGAATATTCGCGGTATTATGAATTCTCGTATTTTCACCTTCGTGTGGCGATCTGAAAGTGGGCCTGATTTTGGCAAAGCAGCTTCCGTGCCAACCACGTTCGAATAGTTGGTGCTTACCGGATGGAAATGATGAGAAAATGAGCGCGATTTCGCACATAGCTGTACAGAGTGTCTCACGGTCAATTGTGCCTCAGAAAATTCCACACATGTGACTTTTAACCACTCAGAACGTGTATTTCTGTCAGATCACCATAGCAACGGATGAATTTTATCGGAATTTTTTTCCTGGTGGGTACCCAACAGCGAATTATACTGGGAATTTTTTTCGACGTTGATAATGACAGAATATTTTTTTTGACAATCTAAGTTTTATTTATTTTCACACATAATAATTTTGATTGATTTCAACAAAAAGCTTGGATGTTTTCTAAATTCGTGGACCATTATGATTGATGTTTATATTGAAAACACAATTATTGTATACTAAGGCAGGTTAATTCGAAGTTGCTTGCTCTCGATTTAGAGATTCTTGGACTGTCTTTGCAGAAGTTGAAGCAGACATCATTGCGTCAATAATATCCTGATGATGGCCCGAGTCAATTTGCAGATATGGTTTTATGGAGTGACTGCTACCATGCCCTGTTATTTCAATTAATTGCTGTTCTCCAATTCCCGTTTTAACAGCAGTGGCCCTCGCAGAATGATTTGTTATCTTGATCTTGTTGACATTGATTCCAATCACTGATGCCGCCGATTTGAACCAGGAAGATATTGTATTTTGTCCAACCGGGCTGTTCTTGTACGAACCTTTGGAATTGGGGTGGTGCCAGTTTGAATTTGGAGTTGAAAATAAACGATTCGTTTCGATGAGTTGGTCTCGCTTGCTCTTTAGTTTTTTGAACAGTCTTACTGAGCATAATTCTTCATTGACTATATTCGGTACAATCCACTTACTGTCGGCATTTCTTTTTGAACCGCCTTCTGTGGTCTTGGAGAAAACCGGATTATACTCAATGCGTCCTGTTGGTTTCCATTGATTGTCAATTTCCTCCACAAAATATTCTATTGTTGCTGCCGCTCCTTCATTTCGTCCCAAAGCTCAATAATCAAATTGATTTTGTGGGAAACACATTTGGTGTGGAATTTTCTTACCGAATACCACACGAGGTCAAATTGAATCCGGAAATTTTTTCGAGCTCGAAGACGACCCCTAGTGGTATTACTAGTGAAAATTTCATATCCAACATTTTCGACCAATCAAAAGCCTGTAAATATACAGGGTGTGTGTTCCGTCATTTCAGGGCTTATTATTATAAGGACTCTGTCATAATGTCAAGTATTAAATTCAATTTTCGCGCGGATCCAATCACAGAGTATCTAATTATTTGTCACTGATCTGTGTTAATTTGGAGAACTTTCTCCCCTCCTTCAATCATTCTTTGA
The DNA here is from genome assembly GCA_963576655.1 of Gastrophysa polygoni. Lineage (NCBI taxonomy): Eukaryota > Metazoa > Arthropoda > Insecta > Coleoptera > Chrysomelidae > Gastrophysa > Gastrophysa polygoni. The sequence goes on along the minus strand of OY755091.1, from coordinate 4,352,473 downwards.
TACTCGAAAACGGGTCGTGATCACTAATTAATCGATCTTCTCTCATGTGTGGTCATGAATTACTATCGTTAAGCCAATTATTATCAAAGCTATCCATCTCAAACATTGCACAATCCCATTTTGAGAGCTCAAAGTGAAATTGAATGTGCTGCAAAACCTGCCAGCATATCGTCTCCAAGACGGTACCGTCTCCAACAATTCCTGAAAGCGGCGTGACTGTGATTGTTTCGAATTTTCCATTTCTAAAAAAATACAGTCCACTGATACAAGCTCTCCACATAACAGTGTGCCATTTGAAATAATAATGTTGACAAGTATTTCGAAAACGTGGCAACATTGGCGATAACATTTTCGAATCATATTTTGTCATATTTTGAGATCACTCTGTACAAAAATTCAAAAAAATCCAACGAACGGTTACCATGATTATTCACTTTGTTCAACACTTTTGTCCATCACACAGTATATTTCATAATATCGTCTATTCTTTCTTGTGTCCTGTTCTATATAGGAGCGAAGAGAATATAGGATGTTTTATGCTTCTTGGGATCGAAAGAGTAGATTATAGAATATTCGATATTTGCGGAAATGGTTTGACCTACCTTGCCAAAATATCTAATTGCGTTAATTGATGTTCATGTTTCCTACATCATTTCATATACCATTTACTGAACATGCCAAGGTACATTTACACAGCTATCCACTTAGTTTGATCGGTAAGTAATACTTTGTAGGTACTTCATTCTATTCCTCGAGTCACTCATACTGTTTAATCCTTTTACATTACATGATAGCTATTGGTCGATTCAATTACCAGAGAGAGTCAACCCTTTTTTAAATCATCATTTATTTCATGTGAGTATATGCTCACTATCTGTACAACGGTTTGGACTCGGTTGGTTATGGATGACCTTATTTCCAAAGAAACCGCGCTGAAGGCATCTTTCTTAGCTTTCGCTTTCTAGTTCTGATGGTATCGTATAATCATCAGGTGCATTCGCCATAGCAAAGACACGGATATGTTGATAGTTTCATGTGTATAAGTAGAATCTAATCTTGTAATGTGGAAAACCGACCGAATATCAGTAAATCAATTTTATTACACTAGCTGAGTAAGTTACTTCTACGTTAATATATATAAATATATATATATATATATATATATATATATATATCAGATAGTTATTGTTATGCATGAGATTTTTCAATTTGATGATGAACAGGGCCAGGGTTCACTAATTTAGGAATAGAGTGACTCTTGAATCATTATTGAGGAAGTGTTTGCTAATTCTTAATGAACCATGAAACGAATCAGGGTTATTATATATTTTAATACAGAGAGAAATTCAGGTAAAAAAACAGAATACCTATGGACTAATGTTTCAGATCAACATTATTTCAAAAACTCTTGTTGATGAACACACTCAGATATATAACTTTACAGAGTGTGAATCAAGAAGTGTGGAAAAAATCAGAAGTAATTTCTTCAGAGAACATTGTTTTTTATAAATTCCTAAAGAACCGCATTCTCATGACAATGGGTATAAAAACAGCGAGGTGATAATTTTTCATATTATTATCAGCTTTGGATGCCACTAGAATGAGTGAACGAATTATAATTCATTAGGTACATCAGTTTTTGAGAACTTTATGAAACCTCGTTTTTTTTTCTTGAAAACTTTGGTACACCACCCTGTACCCCGAAAAATACTACCGATTTGAAAAAGTTTTTTGCAATTATATTCATTTCGACTCATTCACTCAGACCCTTATAAATATTTATAATATTTTGCACTTATCGTCGATCGATCTTGATCAATTTATTGTTGAACGTTTTTTTTTTTGCATACTTGCCATGTTAATTTTTATTCTTTATATTTTTTAGATTTTAACAATAATATTGCGAGTACCCAAAGAATAGAAGGAACTCTGTTGTCTTTATCAGGACTGACCTGATAATTAGTGCAATTTATTGTTTATCGATTTGTCTTTCGATCTGTTATGCACGCGTGCAATATTGAACTGATGATCTTCACGATGATGTTCTTGATGATCTTCATAAGTTAATGAGAAATAGATACTTCACACTGTTTATTTATTGTTATCTCGAACAATTTTTTTGTTTCAGCTGCATATCTTCGCTGAACCTCAGCCTGAGAGATTTTAGTCAAGATTGATTCATATCATTGATCATATCGAAATTGTGCAAGTGCAATGAGGAGCATATAATGATTTAGTGCACATATCATCAGCACATTAGAAATTAGGTATTTGAAGTTTTGGTGCTCAATTTCTATAGCAACGAAGAATAAATTATGAACTGAATTGTGGGAAAAAAGAACTGGTCGACTCAGAATAATATGTCTCATACCAAAAACACTGATTGTAAGTAATATTTTCATAATATATCAGTTTACGTCTTGTAGAAGGGCCATCATCATTTATTTATTTTCATGTTCCTCCATGATTTCAGATTCGTACAACTTTATTGAATTCTGAGTCACAACTGATTTTCAGTGAAATTTGGACTCGGAATTCAGTAAAATTCCGTGTTGTAACTTGGAATCATGGAATAAAATAGAAAGAAATATGTATTGGTCTGATCACGCTTCTGTCAGGTTCAATAATAGTAGTAATCGAAATGAATCTGAAGAAGGATCTGAAAATCTTCGAAGAAGTATAGGTGTGCTTTTGAACCTGAAAACTGAAGATTTGAAGACGGGTTCATAAAGAACCGTTTTTCAATTTTTCAATTTCACCATGATTCAGTTGAGATTCTCTATAATTATTATTATCTTTTATCAAAATGAATCATCTCAAGTTTTTGAGAAACTTTCCAGAGAGAGAGTGACATAAATGTAAGCACGCCATCCAAATCTTGGATACAATGAATATCGAAAAATGATGCACCACTTTCACTCAGTACATACACATAGGCGTGACTATAAGTGGGCGCTTAAGGTGCTCAGCACACCGAGAAATTCATTTAGCGTTCTCGAAGTGAAGTAGTTTATTCATTTATATCCACTGGTTTTTTCAATTAGCTCCAGTCCATCCAACCAGAGGAGTACATCTTTGCCTCAAAGCTCAATAGGTCTCCAATACTGACGAAATCGTCGATTGTTTATAGCATTTCCAAATGAAATACCCACTCAATTGATTTTTTTTTTATTCCACATCTTATAACTTACGAAGGCTCTTGAATGCCGTTAAAATATTGCTTCTGTGTATCAAGGTCATGAACTTGACCTTTTTCGACCGGATCTGAAAAATATCGGCGAGGTACAGCCAAGGCTAAGTAACAACTGGTGCAGCCAAAAGAGAACTATACTAATACTTATATAGTATACTATAATAATAATAATTTATCTTATTTCATTCTATTTAGCTGAATACGACACAATATTCAAACAACGAAACAAAACACCAAATTTTTAATCCTGACTTAATATCAGGATCAGCTCTGATATTTAACTTCATTTCACGCTCCAGAATACATTCCAAGAATATCAGAAACACATCAATTCTGGCCATCCTTCAGCACAAAACTGCATTCTTTCAAAGATGTTTCGTGTTTATAATTCTTTACAAATGTATAATTCTCTTATCTTATTTCAAATTGTATACCTAATATGAATTCAAGTTCAAATATCAATTGTTTTTTTTTGCTCGTCATATATTTTTTTATATGTATTCATTAGTAGGTTCTGAGTAATTTGTGCAATCATCCCTTATCTTGAATTGAGAAGTTAAAAAATATATGGTCGCCAAAAGTGAGTTTGACAGAAAAGTACAAGAAAGTGACAATTCATCAGAGCTATCGGATTTGTGAAACGTCAACTTTCATGTCAATCGTCTAGAAAATATGTTGTAGGATGGCAGTTCAGAGCCGTCGTTGATGAAAAACTGTATATTACAGATTCCAAGGCCCAAGACTTTATCAATCAGTTATTGACCGAAGGAAGCAAAGTCAGCTGTGATGAAACAAATGAAAACTGTTTCACAAATGACAACTTACCCCCATTCTATGATGATCAACTCTATAAAAAGTAAGTTCCATCAGTCAAAGTCTATATATGAATCAGAAAAGAGATTTGCTTACTATTATTCCAAAGGGTGTGCTGAAAAAGTGTGCAATACTCCAGCAGTGAATCAAAAATAAGACGAAAACTTTATATAACATAGGTCGGCAAATTGACCCTACTTGATCTTTACAGCACAGCACTAATAAAAATGTTTAGTTCTCACGGTAGTCAAGAAATCGGTCAGCTATTATCACAGTTATTACTAGATAATCCTATAACTATTAATTATTATCATTGTTATTATTTTCACAGGGGCCAGATGTTCTTCCAGAAACACTTCTTGGCCATGTTTTTCTCCAAACTCTGCGGCCTGTTGGCAGTTTTGGCGGTACCTTCTGTTCTCAAGATACTGATATTCACAAAAATGTCCGGAAGTGATCAGTCAGCATACAGGAGATACATGGCAACTGTTTTTCACATGATGGTGTGGTATGAGAAGGACTTCGAACCAGGGTCCAAGTGAGTACTATCTAACTTCTCGTTCGAAAGATGACATCAAATAGACAACAATTCATTTTGTTATACTTTTCATGAGTCTTCTTTGACGTTATATCACTAGAAATCACGATATCAGCTCTGTTTCATGTATACATTTTGTACCACATGTGTGGGTACATAACTATCATAGTGTGTCTGGAACAACTCACCGGTACCTTATTATTACAGTCCTTCCAATCTGAGTTCAGAATCTGAGTTGATTTTTCCCGCTATTCTATCTTATATTGAAATTCATTGATCCCTCTGGCGTACAGTCCACGTGGACTTTATATGTGCTGTCAATTGAAGAGGGATGTAAATGGAGTCCCATCTCATTCGTTTGTAAGGGTACTGTGTTTTGGCACCCCATCCCTGTGGTTTTTCGGTCTCACCGACCGATTTGTCATTCGTTTCGCTCTAGTATTGTCTATGATTTGATTTATCATTTCAATCCACCATTGTTGTACGAGGGCGCGATTGAGAGAGACTCAGTTTTACTTATTGTTTGAATATTAAAAATTGATGAATGATTCTAGTTGGTTCAGCCGGTTCAGTCAAGGAAGGATTTTAAACTCCGTTTGGGATGGTGTTCTGTTCATCCTATGGCTGTACTAATAGATTCGAAAACAATCAGAATATCATTTCAGAGGTTAGTTATTGAATAATGTTGAACGAATTTCAAATAGACCCTAGAAAGGCGGAGGAATCCAACTAATGAAAACAGCAGACTAGAGAGAGGCAACCAGCAGTGATCAGCTGGCTGTTGGCAAAATTGTATGTAGCTTTCTTTGTTGCACAACCAGACGAATCGATAGCTCTTTCTTTATCTTATGTTCGTTTCAATGCTCCTCATAAGTCGATGCATCTAGTAGATACATCTAGTAGAGAAAATATATCGTATCTATGAATTCAGCGGTGATAAACCTGTTGCATGTTTTGGCCAACTGGGATATAGTTTTTTTTTTTCGTTCACTGTTTCCTAAGAGCTCACTTTTACAGGCTCTGGAAGTCTATCGCAGAAGTACGGAAAATGCACAACAACGCGAGCAGAAAGAGTTGCGCCAACGGCATGAAATCGATTTCACAAAAAGACATGGCACTAACTCAGTTCGGGTTCATGGGGTTCGCCTTGACTAGAAGCGAATTAGTGGGGATTCACAAAGCGACTGACGAGGAATGGAAAGCTTTCCTGCACCTTTGGAGGGTGGTTGGACATTTGTTAGGAATAGAGGACAGGTAAGACGAATCAATTATTCCAGTGATTCAGTGAGTTGAAGGAGGTTCTGCCTCATGATTGACTACGATTGACTACGTGAGCACCTACCCATACCTCTCTCCTCAGACCCTTCGGGTACCGTTCGGTACCCAGACATCTAGAGGGGGATCACACGCTCGGAGTTGTAACTCATTATTAGCCGTAGCTATTGTGTGTTTTCCTTTTTTGTACCTCGAATCATCCCGTATCTACAGCAATCTCGCTGCATGAACACGTGTATGCCGATCGCTTTTGAACTGAGAATAAGAAAGGCCCGACGGGGTGTCATCCAACCTTAAACTGTGAATAATCTATATGCGACTGTGAAATCCTGATGACGATAAAAATACTAATGGAAATAATAATAGCAATTGTTGCCCAATAGATTTCCATCCATCATGCAATTAATATTAGAGCCTTATTATGGACAAAGCAACACTTCAAATCATATTTATCTACATAGAATATTTCAGATTATGTTCGCACTTTTTTTTGTTTCCTTGATATTATACAGGATGTTTCAGAGTTGAAGTGACAAAAGCCTAGGGGAGATTTATTAGCTCGTCAAAATATGGAAAAAATTCAAATGGAAATATGTCAGAAAATGCGTCGTTTCCGAGATACAGGGTGTTGAATTATAAAAAAAAATGTTCATTGATAACTTGAGCTATCAAAAACACGTTTTTTTCAAATAACTCAACCTGATGTATCTCGGAAATGAAGCATTTTCGGACACATGTGTCCATGAACTTCATTCCATATTTTAATGAGCTGAATCTCACCTAGGCCGTTGTCACTTCTATTCTGAAATATCCCCTATTATTTGTAGGTTTTATTTATACTTTTCTAAAGGAACAAATTGAATCTGTTCAGTGAATCAAGACAACTTTTTGAAAGATGATCTCCCTAATTCTATAGCTCAAGAATTTCTTCTGGCCTTCATCAATAGCAATTGAATGTTTCATGTATTTGGAATTCCATATCTGTTGACTTATATTCTAACTTCGGTCTAACGAGATTGAAAGGCTGAGGTATATTCAAATTATTACAGTTCCTCATGATGGAATCGACATACAGTCGCGGTTCAACTTATAACTTATAGGGTGTCATTATAAAGGAGGGCAATTATTATTATTCGAAGAAAGCATTTAGATTTCGTGCATGAATTTTATCCAATGATTCATTGCATTTATTGATGAACTTTCTGCACGAAATACAAATTCATATAGAAGTTCCCAAATAGTTAGATCAGTCATGTACACGTAGTCTTCTGATGTTTTCTAGAAACTATTGACCATATCCAATATGAACTGACTACCATCTGTATACTTTGCTACCATCATCTCATTTACAGGTTCAATCTTTGCACTGGATCGGTCGCGGAGACCAAACGAATTTGTAACCTGATAATAGAAGAAGTATTCAAGCCGGAGATCGAGAAGAAACGCGAAGATTTTTTATCCATGTGCGGATACCTTATCAGAGGTTTGTGGACCTTTGTTCCAACCCTAGAATTCCACAGCATGATGTGCCAACTCCACATTCTAGTGCAAGATGTCTCTGCAAAGGAAAATGTACATGTTTCACCGTATTTCCAAATGACGTCCAGCCAGAAATTCTATTTTCAAGTGCATCACGTTATTTCAGCTTATATAATGAAATACGATGTTAGTAGAGTGTTTTTCAATCATGTTCATCACTTCAGTATATGGCTCATGAAAGTCTGCCCCTTCTTGGCTTATTATAAGTTTGGAAAAGTGAACGCCCATGTCAGTATACGACTATAAGAAATGCCACCGATATTTATAGTTATTCATGTATCTAGGAAATTATAAGGACCTTAATTACCGCCGGCAAAGTTTGCGTCCCGAGGGCATCTGGCCTGCGTGAGGTGATTCACGTGGTACATAGATAATTTAATGTCTGACGATATTAATGAAATTATTAAAACGGAATCAATGTACCATTTCATTACTTTCCCGCTATATTTGAATCAGGTACCGTTGATCATAGGAGTTTTGTTGTTGCTATGTAACTCTTGCTTATAAACATAAACACATCATGTTATCACTTCTAAAAGGTAGGGGGAATTAAAGAATCTATAATGCCCCAAGGGAGTTATGACCCTCTTTATGCATAGCTTAACTATGACGATATAAGCTTATAATACATTTCTCCGTCAGAAATGAAATATATTACTTTTGTAATGTTGATTTCCTCAATTCCCAAGCCCATTCCATCTCTTTATGTACGTTTTTCTATGGTGTTCAATATTTCAGCGAATTCTTCGATCCATAATCATTTTCGTCTTCAAATCAATCGATATATCAGAGGAATCACCAATCAATGGATTTTCATCATCAATGAAATTGGCAGCACTGTTTTTTTGACAATACATAAAAATCATTCGATTAAAGCAGCAATAAATAAATCAGTAGATACATCTAAACTTGCCCAGCTGATGATGTAATGATGCAAGTATGGGTACAATACACACTAGAGGTCAAAAAAAATCAAATGAGAAACGAAACCAACTCGATGTATTGGATGCTGAAACAATCTATCACTAACAAAACATGAAGGATTGATGATGATAACTATTCCGTGATAAGGAACATAAGTAGGTACATATCTTTATTAGTTCGTCAATCGAAGCAACAGAGGTGCCTGGAGGATTCACAAACCATGACTCTTCCAGAAACATTTGTTCCGGGTTTTCATGATGAAGAATCGGTGAGAAAAATGAAATACAAACAATTGGGAAATACCGATATGAATGTTTCCACAATATCTCTTGGAACTGGAGGATTTTCGTATTTCTATGGGTAATATTCACAATATTTGAGAAATATTGTGTTCTCCTTTTCATAACCTCAAACGAGTTCACAAGTTGGCTTCAAACATAGCAAAACCTCATTTGCCGAATTATTCGAAATCATGGCCGTTCCAAAACCATCGGAACTGAGTTATTAGTATAGAATTCTTAGAAACTATCCTGTTTTGATGAATTTCGAAAAGTGACATACCTAGGTAGGTATTTAAGATGGTAGTCGATTTGGATTTTGAGTTTTGTTTCAGATAGAATAGAATACGTTTCAGGACACTCATTATCGGCAATAATCAACATATTTTCATTTTGGAAATAGATTTACTATCTTCTGTTTTCTCCTTTTGCACTCCAAAGTCGACATTTGTGTTTTTCCAAATTATTTACGAGAACAAACCGCTCACTCGCCGTGTACAAGCTGTCTTGTGAACTCCCATTAACATATCAATTATTACCATGAACAAAATAGTATTTTAAATAACATATTTTAGTCAGGAGTATTTAAAAAACGAGCGAATAGGGGAACTAGTGTTTCGAATGACGAATATCTAGAGGTGTTTATGACGGTGTTACATATAATATTCTCTTTCTACGATTTAAAATTTTATCAATAAAATTCAACGATTTCATGATGCGCTACTAGATTTGTATTCAACAGTTGTTTGTTATTTCAAGGAAAACATAATAATAGGAAACATAATATTCAATATGGTTTTTATGCGGGGCGAGGTACAGGGTTAGGCATATTTCATTTGGAACACAATTTGAACGAAAAGTTTTTCAAATGAAAGGTATATGCCTAATAGATGAATGAACGTAGAGTAACCATCTCGAATGTTTTTCATATTTCGAAAAGTAACAGAATTTGAATTTGTGATTGATAAATCATTGAGAACAAATTTGTGGACAATAAAAGGCATTTTAGTTGCAAGAGTAGAAAAAAAAATATCAAGACACCATCTAATGCGAAAGTAGGTATTATTTTCATTGGTTTAATGTATAACAAAGATGCATTTCACATTTTCTAAAGCTATTCAATTTCTTCAGTGATTTTGATATGGAAGAATGCAAAAAAACTGTTCATGAAGCAATCAAAAATGGTATTAATTTCATTGATACTGGACCTTGGTATGGCCATGGAGTGGCAGAAGAAATTCTGGGAAAGGTATTGAGAATGACTTTTTGAAGAATGAATGAAAATACTAAAGTATTCATCTTTTCTTATTGGACTGTCTCTCTTAGTGCCTGGAAGGAATTCCCAGGAAAGCCTACTATCTTGCAACCAAAGTAGGGAGGTACGAAAAGGATCCAAAATTGATGTTTGATTTTTCTCGAGAGAAAACACTAGAAAGTATTGACGTTTCACTAAAAAGACTCAATCTGAGCTATGTGGATATCTTACAAGTGAGTACACTCAGTAGTATATTCACTATAATTCATTCATTTATTTATTCAATGGGCTACCTTCTTTAGGTACATGATATAGAATTTGCACCCACCTTAGATATCATTCTGGGAGAAACATTGCCAACTGTAGAAGATATCAAGAAGTCTGGAAGAGCCAGATATATAGGAATCACAGGGTACCCTGTGTCAACACTCATACAATGCATCAAGAAGAGCACAGTTCCTATCAATACAATTCTGAGTTATTGCAGATTAACCATGATAGATGATACTCTGAAAGATTTCATACCTATTTTGAGAGTAATTATGACATGTATCAGGTCTATTCACAGATCAACAAAGAATACTGTTGGTCTGAGGATATACTCATTTGACTGCAATTAACTATTCTTCAGACACATCATGTGGGGATTATTAATGCAGCAGCCAACTCTATGGGACTACTAAGTAACTCTGGACCACAAGATTGGCATCCGGCAAGTCAAGAAATCAAAAATATCTGCTCAGAAGCTAGAGAATTATGCAAGGTAGAAAAAGCTTCTCTCAAATTGTTTTGACTAGTTCTATTCTGAATCTGGTTTTGTTATAACTATTTTTTCCAGCAATATAATGTTGAACTAGGAAAACTAGCAGTCTATTACAGTTTGGAGCAGGAGGGCCCGGAGACAGTCCTAATTGGAATGAATACAAGGAAATTACTCAAATACAACATGAATGTCCTGAATGGCTTAACACCAGAAGAAAAAAAGATGTATGATGAAGTTCTCAAGTGAGTAACAACAGCAAGCAACTATAAACAAAACCTCAACTTACCAAATATCTGAGTTCCTTCATATTGTTAACCAACAGTATTGAGACATCTGTCAGCTAATTATCAATTTTTTTTTCAAGGCTCTTTGACAAGGTTCCTGTAAAACATTGGGAAAACATTGAACTTGAGAATTATTGGACTACCATGAGAGGAGAAGGGAATAGTACAGGTTTCTTCATATGATAGGAATAATTAAGAATTACACTATAATTGGCTCAATGGATAGAATTGAAAGCTAGGCATATGCCATTGAATAATAAAATGATTTGTTTTACCTGGGTTTGAATTACTACAAGCCCAGATTCTTATCATCAAATATTATTCATCAAGACTTAACATCCATATAGTAAATATCACAGTTATTAATTTATAGATCAGTTTTGGGGCCCAGAGATAGTGGTATGGCAGCAAGTTCTGTCCTCAAACACAAAAATTCTCCACAAACACACATGAGAGTGGCACAGGCAACATTTAAAGCCCACCATGAAAAAGTTGTTGGAAACTGGTCATTGTAAAACCAGCATATCAGGAGGTGGATGATATGCCAGGTACAGCTGAAGTCCAGACATAGTTTAGTGCGTTCTACAAAATACCATAGAGCCAAAGCACTACGGAAAGATGTATGAATATAGAGTGTGCTATTGTTGATTGTACTTACCCAACTAGAGCATTTATTACAAAGCTCACAATCACAATGCGTCCACCAAAATCGCGCACCTGTACTTCCTGAAAACATTAAATATATCATATGTTTTCTTGTATCATTGTTATCAAAACTAACATGATATTCAAAAATGTGGTCTAATGTCTTTGGTTCTCCAACAACAGAACTGAGCAGAGCTAATATGATTCCGAGAGAAACATATAGTATACATTGAACTGATATAATCTGGAATATTATCAACCAAGGATCCCACTGATAGTATTTGAATGACCCAGTCAATCTTTTCATGTTGAGGTTTGTGAATCTTGAATACGTTTAGTGTTTGTTTTTCAATTTCAAACTGAATCTTCTTGGTTCTTCTCAATAATGACTTAATTCTCATTTATTCCATAGATCAGATTTCCTTGCACCATTGCTTTTTTGGTGATTTATTATTGTTGTTTCTTGTTTCTGGTGTGTTGAGTTGTTCAAGTTTCAAGTTGATGTCACAGACCACATGTTTTCTGTGGTTGATATTTGACTTAAGCTCATTCCATATCCACAGACTACTACCAAAGAGGAGAACCCCTCATCTGTGCTACTACTCATTATTTCTTGTCATATTGACTCTAAGCAATGCTGTTTTGTGTTATGAACTGGAGAGAGGAAACGTCAAGAACATACGTTGTCAGTTGTCACCGATTTCATCAGCGTTGCCGATCACCAGGAAACTTCCCGAATTTCGAGAATTTTTCAACTAGGAATTTTACCGAGAAATGAGTTATTCCGGCCAATATCAAGGAAATCGAAGATGTTCGAGAATGTACTCCATTGAAATTTTGTGATTGAACTATTGAGTAGTAGTACCTTTGATTGTATGTACTGTTTACCTGTATCTTTCCAATCATTTATCACACCTCGAGTTGAAGAAACTCATGAAGTGAATCACTTCGAATATACCAGGATTCCTTCCAATTATGAATACTGAAATGGCCAATTATATCTGAGATGATTGAGATCCCATATCAGTATCTATAGATACTGCCGATTACCGACCATAGTGGGATACGTGGTATATATATTATACTGTGTCCTGTGACATAATCAGTTAATGTCAAGAAGTGAAATACAGATATTTTTATTATGGAAGCTCTATTCGAATATCTGAATCAGGGAAGTTCTATTATTCAAGTTATGTACAAATGTGCAGCATAATATAGATATTATGATGTTCAAAATTTGATGACCGCAGAAACTCTGTTTTTGATGGTCTGCTGGAAAACTCAATTCAGGGTCTTCGGCAACACTGGTTTCCAGTGCAAATGCTGTTTATCAGTTTATACTTTATATTTCTATGGTTTATACATGATGATACAAGAAAAGAAGGTTTAAAATTATATTCCGCATTCCGTGGCGCTACCTGCAAGAAGAACTAGCCTCAACTGTGCGTATAGTTCTAATCACATTCTGTTTTCCGGTTTTACAAGAATTTTTATTTTTAATCAAGATACAAGTTCACAAGGTTCACAAGTTCAGTGAGTGTTGTGTTGTTCTAGACTGTATAGTGTGATTTTTGAATTGAATATCAATATGAATCATCCAATACTTCTTGGAATGTTATTAGGTAAATACAAAAAAATATTTATCAATACAAATACCATGAATTGCGGTGAATATCGAAATCGAATGTGAATTGGAGCTTTTTTGAATCCAGCAAATGCTAGCAAATAGAATATTTGACCCAGTCGGTCCAAAAAAATTGTACATAATAATGCGCAGCGAAATTTGTGCTTTCATTGATTTCCGATGCCACTTGAAAATTCTTCTGCAGAATTTTCCATTTCATGAATATTCCAATCATAATCAGTTGGACGGTATCATTGTGGTCTAATTAGGAAACCCCAGAAAACCACAATGATCTGATAAAAAATTATTATTTTTATGTTTCATTATTTGTACATACAAGTTTGTCCCTTAGTTTCCTCATCAAGAGCTTTGTTATAATTGGGGAATAAAAATTTCTTTAAAAATTTTTGAATGACGAACCACCATCTATCCCTTGTATTATCTTAATGACACTCCAGTTCATTTCACAAATATTTAATCTTCATTCAATTCCTATATCATTTCATCACCAAAAAAAATTCTATGGATTCTAGTTCATTCCATGAAAACACTCATGGATATTCATTCAAAATTAGTTGAAACATTTTCATTGAATGAAAATTGAAAAACTGTCATTCCAAAATACTTTTGAAACATTGAAACCCACCTATTTACTTTCAAATTAGAAGAATTTCTGCACAGCATTATGATAGGTAGATATTTGTAATGTATCAGAGGGATAACATCAGTGTTTCAACTTCCAAAGTTGTGCAAAAGGATCATTTGATTGAGTAATCTCATGAGTTATTGTCATTTGATTTTTCAGGTACCATTTTACAGTCAACTGCTGTATTATCACAATCTCAGGTATTCAATTTCATGAGTTATTTGATTATGTATTGAATCTTCTTCTTTTTTAGACATACAGGGCTGCTCTGGCATTATACAAACCTCCATTTATTCCTAATACACCAGATGAAGATGTTACATTGAATAGTAAAAATTATGTAACATTTATTCAAGATGTTAAAGACAAGGTCAGTGTTGATACCTACTTCTCGACTTACTTGCACTGTTCATCATCACTGACTACTACATTTTCAGGCTGATATAATTATATTCCCTGAATATGGACTCACAAAAATTGATGTTATGTACAAGCAACCAGAACATCTCAACTCATACAGTACAGCTGTCAGAGAAGTTGGCTATCAATACACAAATTGTTCCCTTAATGTAAGAGTCTTTTTATTCATTGTTATGAAGTGGATGCTGATTGGTGAAATATGAGTTCAACATGGAGTAACCTGGTTTATTGTCCAAATAAGATGTATAAGTAAATGAAAAATATTTTGGAGATACCATCTGAAATTTTCAGTGACTTGAAAAAACTATGGGGATGTTAGAGAAAAATATGATTGATAATTGAATGTTGAATACAATTCTCCCAGGTTTTTTGTTGAAATTATACTATCACTCATTGAGTATGATATTTTTATCATCACTACTATCATTCCCATGTAGGATAATTTAGGAAATATAGCTTGTGCTGCAAAGGCAAATGGTGTACATGTGATATTGAATTTAGTAGAAAAGCTGAACATCACATCCTATTATTTGACTGATGTAGCCATAGATTCTACTGGAACAATACGCATGAAGTGAGCATATATAGTTCATGTGGACTGTGAACATTCTTCGAAGTACTTATTGAATTTATATTCCAGGTGCAGAAAACACCACTTGAATAACGGAACTACCTTTTTAGAGGCCCAAGATCAGAATGCTTGTTTGTTCACAGCAAAAATCAAGAATGAGTCAATTGATTTTGCTGTTATGTATGAGACTGATATGTTGTATGAAATACCAGATTCTTTGAAAAAAGATAACATCATTATGACTTCGGCAGTCAAAAATAATCTGCCATTCCAATATGGTAAGAAGAAAAGACATATACAATTGCATTAAACATCCACTACATAAATCTTGAATCTGAATGTGTCCATAAACTTCTATTCTCATTCGTAGGTCCGAGTCTATATGCTGGATTTGCAATCAACAACAATGTGAATCTCTTGGTGTCTGGATATTTTGATACTAAACAAGCAAGGAATAGTTACGGGGGTTCAGGAATTTACTTGAAAAATGGTACAAGCACAGTGGCACTGAATTCTGTGGAAAATGAAAAGTTTATGATAAAAGAAATACCATTTACGTCAGCCAGTACTTCAAAACATAATGTAATTATGTGGGATCAACATGAAAGCTGTATGGTGTTGTAGTAGTAGTCGTTGTTTCACAAAAGTGATGAACTTCATGTATTATACACAAAAGTGACATTGAAGAATATGAAATATAATGATTCCATATCATGGTTGAATATGCTATGAAGGGAAATATCCCTTTATCTTGCTTTTATTTTTTTTTCAAATTGAACAATATTTTTGAATTTTCAATTTTTGATTGTCCCAACCTCATATGAGTTCATGTCAAAACTGATTTTCAATTTAATTTTCATGAATAAACTAATATAATACTTATATAGAAGTCCCAAAATTCAGATTATTTATTTCCTGAGTTGGTGTTGTAGGCTAATCAATTAATCTGAACAATTTGGTTTCAACACTGGAATATCAACAGTTGATGTCATTTTTGGTC
Organism: Gastrophysa polygoni; assembly: GCA_963576655.1. Classification (NCBI taxonomy): domain Eukaryota; kingdom Metazoa; phylum Arthropoda; class Insecta; order Coleoptera; family Chrysomelidae; genus Gastrophysa; species Gastrophysa polygoni. The sequence goes on along the minus strand of OY755091.1, from coordinate 4,336,705 downwards.
GATCCAAAAGTTGTTGAAAATATTAGGCAGAACAAGATGGCTCATTCAATATGAGTTAATATAAAAGAGTCCTGATGAACCTATTGTTCGTATAAAATATTTGAAAATGATACAATGCTATTCACCTTTGAAAGTATATGAATATTTTCATACATCATCTATGATAATATGAAATTTTTCAGATTGATGTTCAGATACAAGGTATAAGTCCAACTTGGAATTTGACGTTTCTGAAAACTCCTTCAATTTCCAATTACAACAAGAGCATGCAACAGTGCTTGGATGGAGAGAATTTTTGCTGTAAATTTGAAGCAGATATTTTGCAAGACACAATTGAACCCTACAGGTTAGTTCCAACAATTCGGCCTGTGTCCTAATATATTCATTTTTATTTAGAATTCAGATTAGGCAGTTGTAATTGAGGAATGATGGTGAATTAGAATTTGAAAATTTCCAATCATAAACCCTCATTTCAAATTAGTATTGGAATTGTGAAGAAGAAGTGATAATAATAGGCACAACATGTAGGTTTCTTTACATACAACATATCAATATTTAGAATATTTCATATATCTTGGGGAATCCATGGTCACACTTCTGTTACAACCATGTGAGCTCATTGTTATTTTTTTTTTATATAATATGTACGCAACGACAATCCATTGGTGTTCTTTCCTTTTCCAAGATATGGTTCAGCATCAATCATATATTTTGATGACTTATCACATATCATAACAAGTTCAAATTGAAGAAATAATTCCAAATATTTTCTTTTCTATTTAAATATACAACATACACTTTGGACCATAAGAATACATGTTCTGACTCCATTGATTTTGTGTCTTGTATTTTCCTGGAATAGAACTCAATATCATAATGTTAATTTTGAAATAGCCACTCTCTATCTTCCTTCTACTGTCTCGATGATAGATATTGTATTGTAGGTTCTTCCTTTGGGATATTGCGTTCTATCTCAAATTTCTCTGCGAATATCTCTCACCCAATTTTTCCATCCAAAAAAAAATTGTTGTGCCTGTATATCCTCCGTTAATTTTGTTTAAGGTGGGTCATCCTGCAAAACGAATCGACAATACTGGATCGGCAAGCGAAAGTTTTCATCTGCGCCCTCGTGAAACCAGCAGCGACTTCACAAACCTTATCGTTCAAAAACATCCTCATAACCTCCACTGTCAAAAATCGTCACACCATCCAAGCGATTCCGCTAGGCGTCAACTCCAAATTCTCCTTTCCGACTTCGGAATACGCGAATGAGGGAACCGAGGAGATTTCTTTGAAGTTGTCGAAAGAGGAGGAAATACTGTCCTTCGGCGTGATCAGAGTCCTGGGAGAGCTGTCCGAGGCTTCTAAATACGCAGGGGTGATTATTGGGGTCGTTATAGGCTTCCTAGCGATTTTGGCGATAGCTGCGGTAGGCTATTGGTGGTACAAGCGGAACGGGGGGTATATGAGACCGGGGAAGTAGATCTGAAACTTTTAATCTTCGATGTTGGTTGCCGTGACTATGTTTGCCAACTAGCGGACACGATTATTGTAACGCACTGTATGTTGCTTGTAACATGTTCGAATTCCTAGTTCTCACTCTGTTTTAAAATACTCCGTTTTCGTTATACTACACCTTCTCTATTAGTTCAAAAGGAGCCAGTTGTGTTTCGAAATAGTCATTTGAATTAAATTATGAATGAATAAATAAAATTTATTTCAAAACTAACAGTTTGATTTCAAAAATAGTCATTTCAATTAGCGAATATCTCAAATGTATTTCATAAAGTTAGTAAAGTTTGTAAGGTATTAGGTATACCATGTGACTGAGGTGTAATGTAATATTCAATTACTCTGTACTCACTACATATACGGATGATGAGTTCTGATATTGAAATAATGAAATTCTTCTAGAATAATATAACGAATATTGAAATCGAATTGGTAGTTTTGAAAAACATTAGATACTTTTTGAAATTGAATCAACCAATTCGTAATACAACTGACGCATTCCGAAAACGAATTGATAATTTCGAAAATGACACATTCGGAATTTCAATTTGAAATACAATTGATTCTTTTTGAAATCAACATAACGCTTTTCTAACTTCAATTGGAGAAGGTGTAGCTCTTCGTGTGGCGTTTATAAGGCATGTCAATGCTATTTAGGTGTTGCAACCCATTATCATAAAAGCCACAAATATGCACCACGATCGTAAAGAGATTCAATCCCTCAAAAAGGATGTAGCGATAGTATACTAATTCCATTCTCTAGGGATTAAATTAACCACTTTTATTGCTGTTTGGAAGGACTGAAGTACTCATTCTTGATATATTATTATTTATATAATAATATTTTGGAACCCTGACAAAAACAAATTTTTGTTTTTCTATTGTCAAACGAAGAAGCGCCATTGTTAGTTCGCTTTCCAATATTGAAACTACACTCACAATTCATATTTTTTGGCTTTATTTCATAATTTTCATCCCTGGTCGAGAAATGAGCTATACTCGTGGCGGTCATGAGATTTTCTATATTTTTTCTGAAATTTCCAAAATTTATTTACCACCACTTTTTAAATTTTGAAATTGTATTGCGTTTTAACCAAGTTGGTTCATTATTTGAGTAAGTAGTTGTTACTGAAGCATTTCTATTTCTAGTATTTCTTCTAACCTTTTGCCAAGGTGGAAATTGAATTACAACAAAATGCCATTTTCAAACTTTCAAATTTACCAACTTTTCTTATCCATAAATGTAAGCAAAAGTTTTGTGCTCTATGTTATTTTGAGAAATATCTGTCTGATCTTTCGTGATATAATGGAAAATTATGATTCTCCAATTATGTACTTGAATAGGTCAATTCATTTCGATTCACTGAGCACTACTGAAGTTCTTGAGTTTTAAATAAAATAGTATTGAAATAAATTGAATAAATTAAAATAATTGAGAGAACGCCCATCTATGCCGGCGTGGTTTCGTGGTATGGTTTATTTGATCACAAAATTCATGAAGAAATTATTGCAAAATTAATAGAAAATTAAATCAGATCAGATTATATGACAAATGAATTTTTCCAAAAATTACCAAATACCAGAAATATCACAACTTCCCCGAAATGCTCATGAATGAATGAATTCATGATTAAATGAGAGGTGCTGAAATCTAATCAGTTGCTCAGTCAAATGGAGTTTGATTCAAGTACAAGTATTTGATTAATTGTTCTATTATAACTACTATTTCACCAATTGATTATACCACTAAAATAATATCAATGAAAATCCTAACAAGTTGAAGCAAATGTGTTGTCGTTTGTTCATAGAATAAACAAACCCCCTCAATGTCGAATTCATAACCTGTGATTTCTGCGCATAACTTAAGTATATTTTATAATTCGAAATATTGCACTTATGAGATTAAATATCATTATAAGCCTAAAAACATTGATGCTGATCGAATATATCAAATATTTTTATTATAAGTATCATATCGGAAGATGCATTAGTATATTTTTATATTCCTTGATTGTATGATGGGTGATAATGAGTTATAATGTTTCGTGCTCCATATTGCTCAAGAAATGAAACTGAAATTTTGCATGGTAAAACCATTATTTCAGTTCAATAATAATTTGATAATTCTGAGGACAATGTACTACTTCAAGTGTCTACCAAACTGAAACGTTTTGTTGCAAATTTCAGTTTCATTCCTCGAATCACATTGAAATGACGGCTTAGACGGTATTTTTTATTGGTAATCGAAAGATTATTTCGATTTTCTCATCAAATTTTTGAAATGCACCGAACTATATGGTGTTTGAAGAATTGATCTGTTGAAATACTTTATTTATTGATAATGTGATAGATAAGACTATATAAAACTATGAATAGTTCCAGAGTTGTTCTTGAGTTTTATTTTGAAATGTTTATGCATGTTGGATGGATATATTTTGAATGAAATATTGAATATATTTTTGGAAAACCTATAGAATGAACCAGATTTTTACACAATATCGAATGCTTATTGAAACAAATGCCAAAGATTGGGACGGTACTCGTATTTCATTGTTCATCTGAATTGTTCTGGAGAACATTTTTTGCGAACAATTTGTGAGTTTCATCAGAATACACTCGAAATTTTTCATATTTCAGATAAAGAACACATGATTTCATCTTCACATTAATAATCTAGATTGACAAGTTGAATTAATTTACTGAATTGACTTAACAGTTAGTTCAAAACATTCAATATGTTACGTATCATGAGACTTTCCTTCTTTCCGTGAAGTCTCAATACTCATGTACAGAACTACCACACTATATATTCAACTATTGAAAACAAAATTCACAAATTTACAAATATTCTGGTGAAAACCCAATTTGAAGTTTCTGATAATGGTCATCATTTAGATCGAAAAATATTCGAATAATCGTCTCTTGCATTGTCAAAATATTTTTCTCTCACTGCAACTTTTCACAGGTAGATGCATGAGAGACTTGTTAGGAATTGAAAGATTATTGTTATAACTCACCTACATTTATTTTACTTTACTTATTTGAGCAGAATCATAGCTTTTGTTGTTCTAGTCAAGTCTCTTTTATGTAATACTTGTAGCTTTTGTAGCAAAAACAGAATAAAAATTATAAATTCATCGAGCATTATTAATTGTATTATATATATATATATATATATATATATATAATTCCTTTTTGTGAATATGAATGACGAATTTGTCGAGACATTCTCTATTTTATAGGTATATTTATAGAGTTATCTTGTTTGTAGGTAAATAAGATTAACCTTATCAATACGAGTTTTATATCAGGATGAAAGTAATGTTCTCATACTTTTTGTGATGAGTAGGTTGAAAATGCAGAAACTGATATTCATTTGGACGATTGTCCTATCCTCAAAAATCACAATTTCGAGTTGTGTAAGTATATGAAACAGACATTTTTTCAAAGAAATCAAACTTTTATCGCATCAGACGTTCTCTCACCTGACAAAAATATCAGTAGCGATCTCTCACTTGTTGCCTTTTGATACTACCTACAATAAAATATAGACCTTCAAGGAATTGAATTCAAGGAGGGTTTTCTCAGTCAAGTTTTGTATTATATTATAAAGCACAATATTGCATAAAATTAATATACACTTTTACAACATAATTATTTAAAATTCTGGATGGACTTCGGTCGTAACTTCGCTTTTGTCATGACGATTATACTTTTGGTTTTCAGGATTATACTGCTGCAGTTGTTGAATATTTTCCTTTGACTTCAGTAAGTAAAAGTCCTAATGAAACTGTAGCAGAGAACCTCAAAGAGTATGTCACATACACTGAACAAGCTCGTGTAAGTATCAACGGATAACTTCCCTCGTTATATATTTTATTATTGGTATAGGTATATACACTGTCTCGAATTCTTTTACTCCAGGAAATACATTTCGTTTTGAATCTTTCAAGATTTCTCTGAATGCAATTGCAGAGGGGAGATTGAGTGATTTGAAATATCTTTCAATTCTCTAAACGATAATTTTAGACGAAAATACTCATCCTGAACAAAATGGCGATTGATGTTAGATATCTCATGTCAGAAGCGTTATCGTAGAAAGGGATACATACCCAATTTTTTTTGAGAGAGTGAATAATGAACCATGTCTATCAAGAGTATGGAGCAACTGCTATCAAAACTGAATCGTTTTGTCTGAATGTGACGCGTGAAAGTTTTGAAAACACCTCTGATCAAGGACAAGAGATTTTCTTAAAAATTGTACCGTCGACCTGTAAAATATATCAACAAGTCTTGGTAAATAAATGAGTACCTACTTGTATTCTAGGCTAGCAATGCGAATATTATCATTTTTCCCGAATACGGCTTGACAGGATTGAATCCTCATCCACCATCTTTTGGAATCGAAATTCCAGGCATCAATGAAGGACCAACATTTCAGAACTATGTGAGTGTGTTTCTACAATAATCCTAGTTGATTGATAATTTCTTGTAGGTATGGCGACATTTTTGAGACTAGATGTGGTTTTTCAATGTTTATAATTGTTATAAAGGATATCCTGGAAGGTTGGGGCATAGCTTATATCAACTATAGACCTCAGGGATAAAAATAAGATATATCATTATAACTTTTGGAAGGGTGAATGCTGTATTTATATAGTTCATGTTATGTTTCTCAACCAGTAAGTTGTATGTGTATATGTGTAGCAATACACATTTGGTGATATTCAAAATTCAATTCGAATTCCATTCGAAAAGAAGTCTTCTCTAGAAATATTATTTGTATCTTAGTGATTTTGGATAACTCTTGATGTTGGTTCATCCGTAAGATAATAAATCTGATTTGAGGAGCTCATTAGCCAGAATCTCTAACCAGCCGATTATGGATATAGGTAAGTTGGATTGAATCATCATATTTGTGTCCCAAAAGTCTATAGTTGTGCTGTGTTCCAACCTCTTGGAGACACCCTGTATATACTTTTAAAAATTATTGCATGATTGGAACAGTAGATAACGTTCTATCAGGTGAATCATCGAAAATTGATTATTGCATTCCTGACATATCGATATATATTTTCATAATCATTACGTGAGTTGGAACTAAAGTTACACTTTTGTTTATCTGTCTGTACTCGATAGGTTGATTTTGAATTAATAAACTAGGAATGAATTGATTTGCAGTGGAGTCCGACAATTTTCTGAATCCAACCACAAACAAGTGAACGACTTGAAGACCATAAAGTATATCTAATGTTTATGAATTTTACATATTTTGTTCAGCACAATAATAATTAGTGTTGAGTGTGACAGTAAAATTTCACAAATATTCATCAAACTGAATATTAGAGTATTAGGATATTTTCACTGCTGCTCTATCACTATTTGTTACATTTTCTCTACGCGAATTGCAAATGAATGAGGAAAAACTGGCTCTCAATTTTAATATTCGATATGTTTTTTCAAGTGGTTGGAAATACTATCCAACGCAGCTCGTGGAAATGAAATATATGTGGTGGTGAACTTGGTAGAGAAAGCTAAAAATGGCAGAAATGAAACCATTTACTATAACACCAATGTTTTATTCGATAAAAGTGGTAAAATTGGGGCAAAGTAAGTTGATTATTATTCATTTCTTCTTCTAGAAAGGAAACTCAATGATTCATACATTAATATTTCAACTGCTATCGCATGTATCATAATTTGATGAAAACAAATATTCTTTGCAGGTACCGCAAAATAAATGTGCACAAAGAATCAATGTTCACGACGGGAAACACTGATGAAAACCAAGCCGTTTTCTCTACAGATTTTGGAGTGACATTTGGAATGACCATCACCAATGATCTGCTCTTTTACAATCCTTCAAGGAGCATGTTTGAGAACTCTTCGGTAACCGATGTTATATTATCATCTGCTTGGTATTCTGCCTTACCATTTTACCACTGTAAGTGAACAGATTGAAGACAATTAACTCATTAAAGAGGGAAATAGATAGCCTATGTTCTGTATTTTTTCAGCGATGTCATATGGTTTGGCATATGCTCAAGCCAATAGGGTGAATTTATTGGCATCCAACTTGAATTCTTTGAAAGATGGGATTAGTGGCTCCGGAATATACGGGTTAAACGGTACCGTTTTCTCATACTATCTACCAGCAACCTCTACTACGAAAATGTTGGTAGCCACCGTCAAGAATACTCCTGTGTCTGACTTTGTGAGTATTTTTCTTTCGTCACAGAATCAGGTATCTCTCGAAGTCAGGCAAATGCAAGTTGCACTGCAGACAACTGATGGTGCCATCATCACTCATGACCGTCTTGTGCATGCATGAAATGTGGCCTCGACAACGTCGTCAAGTAGTATTTCAGTCAACGTATTTGTGATGTGGAATATATGTTGAGGAAGAATGATAACTTTCATATGGAAGATGAAATGTTGTCAACGAAACAGATTTTCAACGTATTTGATAGGTTTTTCATATAGGTTGGAACAACTCTGAATAATTAGCAATCAACAAAGTTTCACATTTAGTTGTTATACACTATTTTATTCTACGAAAAACATTCGCTAGGTGAATCAATGTAGAGAATAAACGATAATAGAACGTGGAATGTAGGTTTCCCAGTGAATGGAGCTGTCAAGTAGTATTTCATTCAACGTATTTGTGAAGTTGCTTCCTATTGAATGAATACATGCTCAGGAGAAACGATGTAAATACGTTCCACAATGTTTGTATTCATTAATATGAAAGAATATGTTTTCCACGGGACAGATTTTCAACGTATTTGATATGTTTCTCATATTGATTGGAATAACCTTGAAAATCAGCAATCACCAACGTTCTGACATGGTTATGAGTACAATTTAGTTGTTGTTGGATACTTCATTCAACGGAAGTGTAACGTTATCATTCCCTAGATGAATAGACGCGGCAAATAGACAACATTGAAACGTGGAAAATAGGTTTCTCAGAGCAAATGATTGGTGAACAGGGTCAACTTCACCGTAAATTTAACGTTGAATATTGAACTGAATTGAATATACGAGTAAAAACGATTAAAACATGTTTCACAGTGTGAATATCAGGAACTAGTTGAGTCATATACGTTACTTTCAGGGAGAATATACGTAGAGTAAAAACGATTGAAAAAAGATTCAAAGTGGGAATATCAGTAACTAGTCGAATCGAGTTGATAGACAAACTGTTCGCCCTGATTATCTTCTCAGGAACCTATAGAATCAATCAGCCAATATATCGATCTCCATAAATCAACAACCATCATAATCAATAATATTGATCAATGAAAATAATATTGATCAATCAACATGAACGTAGATGTAGCTGTGTGACTTCTGATTCGTGCAAGAATATTTTGGAGCTATGAACACCCACTCAATTTTCGGGAGATAAGAAAAGATTGATGCAAAAATGAAATGAAAAAAAATCGAGCTGTTCTAAAGTTCACCAGGGCCATAGGAAAAAGTATAGTGCATAACTCGCATGGAATGCTTATTACGTACTCATTAAAATACATACTGTACGAACTAACTTATTGTCCTATTTTTTAAAGGCAACATATGGATTCGACTTCGACTCTAACACCAAGCCATCTTTGGCAGAATTCGAGACACTCAGAGTGTTCGATAGCAACCGATACAAATTCCAATCGCTCAAGCTGTCCAATAACAGTGACTACAGTGAAAGCATATGCTTTGGCTCCTTTTGCTGTCAGTTCAATCTGACCACTGGCGCTGAGGTGAATTCTACAGAAGTCTACCAGTAAGTAATCATTTCAAATATTTTTCGAGGTACTCGCCTAATGGAACGGCAAACGAAATATTGGCGAGCTCTGAAAAACTTCCGGATTATGACCCCTAGTAGTATTACAAAGTGGAATTAAAAAAAAATATGAAACTTCAAATTTTACCAAATATCAACTCGTAAGAAAACAAACAGATTGAGTGACGTCAACGCCCGAACTATTAAGCCACTATCCTCAAATTCCTGAGGAAATTCATGACATACGCATGCATCTGTCGGATAGCGATTTGGTTCGAGAAAATGATATTGAGAATTTTTTTTTGTAGCATTTCTACACGATAGATCATTCTTCATACGTCCAATATCGGAGATTTTCTGCAGATACTTTGATCTATAGAGGCAGCTTCTTATTGTTTTAGTGACTCGATCAATTATGGTCTATCAAAAATTAAATAGGTGGCTTTTTCTGCAGCTTTGATATTTATGATATTTCCATCATTTTCAATACTTACCTAAGTCATTCAGATCTGGAATTGATGCATATTTATTATTTTTTTTTTCGGCAGATTAATGGCTTACATGGGCCCTATACGCCTGACGAACGACTACCTACCCTTCGTCCGAATTTGCACCCTCCTAGCCTGCCAGTCCCCGGATCCGAGCTCTTGTGGCACCAGAACCGCTAAACCTACCAGCAAATTCGCGAACATTACTGTGACCAGCGACGTGCCTGTCAACCCGAAGGATTTCTTCCAGCCGCTGTACTTGACCACCGATCTTCTGCCGGTTTACAACACCACCTACCGATCCAGGAGCGAGAACGGGCGAACTTATTTATCTCTGGGAACCACCAAAGCTGAAGCTAATGTACTGGCTTTCGGTATTTACGGGAGTGGGGGGAGTCACGGTAGTCTGAGTTTCAGTTGTTTTGTTGTTATAGTGATGGCTATGTTGAATCATTTGTATTAGAGTATTGAGTTGATGTTTACCCAGGAATACGTCTGAAAATAATTTTCGACAAATGTGAAATACAAATGACCCTTTCTGAAATTGAACTCACTATTCTGAAATAAAATTCACGTTTTCTGAATCACAACTGGAGAAGGTGTGTTATCACGACGGCACCCATTTTTATTTCCCTTTAAAATTCTAAGATGCAACTCGGAATTAGAGAGGGAAACAAATAAGTGATGTTCTTTTAGAGTATTGTGCTTAGTGCTCGTTAAAGTATGTGCTCGTTAGCATTGTGCTCCTTGACCACTTTTTTGAACCAAAAGACTCAACACACGGAGCACTTTATTGAGCTGTCAGAATATAAATGATTCTTGTCAAATTAGGTACTTTTTGCAGTCTTTTTACAATGAAGTTTTGGATTTGGTTAAAATATAAAGATTTTTACCGTGAGGACAAGGACAGGCTGTTTTATATCTCTTACCACTCGTTCAGTCTCGTTATATGGCACCCCCATCACTCAACTCCCCAATTCCGAGATACCAGTTTTGGTAATATTATACCATTCAGAATTTCGACACATATATCTCAGATTCATGGTGAAAATAGACTTCCTATCCCCAACCACTAGAAGAAGTTGTAGATTTCTGCCTACTTGATTATGTGGAATTTTACTACCACTAAGGCTCCGCAAGATCGAAACTAGCTGTGGTCAGCTTTGTTGATCTCGATGGTTATCATGGAAACTCTGGAAGCACAATTGGAATTTGAAATCCAACATGAATGCAAAAATGTAAATTCTTAGGTATCCATCACTGGTAGATACCCGTCAGCAGGTCATGCGTGTTTGGTTCTTTTGATCTGTCTGTTGACTCTTTGTTCGGAAGATTGATACATATCATCATAACATATTGATGAGGATGAACCTCGAAAATCTAATTTTATATTTGAATTCTGAGATGTATTTGTCAGAATTCTCATTTGTATCTTAAAATTCTCTGATACCCTGCCAGAATTAGGGAACTTATAAATATGTATAATTTCTGTTTTGCTCTCTGATGGTCACTATACTGTAACACCAAGATATATAGTGTGTGGCATAGAAATATTGCCCTTGTATAAATATTTTTTATTACCATTATTGAAACGAAAGACGGTAAACATATATCTTACATCTTCATATAAAATTTATAATATCATAAAACAAGAACATTCATAAACAAAATCTATCAGCAGTCGGCCTATAATAATCACTTTTATGTACAGGTAATAATCAACTAGAATTCTTTTTCTAAATATCCATTCATTTCATAGGCCTCTGAGAAATTCTCTTCAATAATTATTCACCTAATGCCTACAGTTATGAGAAATGTACAATCTTTATACATCTGCCAAAGCATTTTACAGCTGTTTCAAGTTAATGCTGAAATTAAGACAAACGAAATGGAAGTAAACAGTCATGGTATTATGTCAGTTCACATTGAATGTACAGTTTAGGAATTATTACTGATTTATCAGTTCATAGAAAACTGAAAAGATTGCACTAGTAGATACGCGTAGAGGGATCTGAGTATATTTGTCTTTCCCCATCCCCAATATATCCGCTCGAGTCTGAATAAACAGCTCAACAATTGAAACGTAAAAATGCATAGATATACTTCAGTTCGTTTAAATGGTACATGATATTTGAATTTCCGTTTTAGTTTTCCAATTGGTGATTCTAATGGATAGCGGTGGATGATATACAATCACAAAATCATTCGTAACTGGAATATCACAGAGTGATGTGCAAAATAGTACCAATTTGAAATCTGTAGAAAGACATGGAACCAAAAAGTCCATCAGAAATCAAGGTGTTTTTCAATCCATATCATGCTCTTCAGTTATTATCATTCTGATTCTGAGTGAACAAATTTGTTTACATATGTATCTTCAGAACCTTCCGTTCTGAGGAAAACTCTGTACATATATTCTCATCAATTTTCTGTTTTCAAGAAATATTTTGTATTGCTATTTTGGAATTAAAAGTTTCAGGATTTGGAAAAAAAAACTTGATGCTCTGATGCACTTTTACACAGTTTTAAAATAACTGAAATAATAAATAATAGTGATATAATCAGATCCTAGTTCTAGTTCGTCAAAACACTGTAACGAACGAATCAAAAACCTTTTCTTCAGATTGAGTGTGTGATCACTTCTGTTTGAACCTGTCGCTTCGTTTAAAAAAATTAAAATCACAACAGCTACAATAAATCAATATACCTCTGCTCGTTGCATTGATTATGTCGTAGCAGCTACTTAATACTACAAATCACACTGCCAAATTTTAATTATATCGACAGAAGAATGTTAGTAATAATAATATCGAATAATTTTTGATATTGAATCTTGAAAACCAGATATTTCGAGAGACATGTGCATATGAACTTTTCTACTTGGAATTGTTCCAGAAATACTCTCTTAAATTCAACATTGATATAAACATTTGAAATTGGGTCAATCTTGCACAATACATCTTTCAATTTCTTTTATCAACAATTTTTACATTGTGGTATTTCAGGTGAATCGAATGTAATACATTGTGTCACCCATGATGTGATGTGTCATCCGGAACTTCCATGCATAATCATTGCTCATCCTTGCGTGCCAATTATTGAGCAGTTTATATACACCAAACTTCAAACTAGATTGAAAATACGCATGAATCAGACAGTATCCAGTCATAAAGTGACGAGAACGTGGTGGCAATGATCCAGAAATCACATCTTGAGATCGTTCCATCACGGTATCTACTTCTGCTCGATATTCGCGCACTTAAACGCAACTTTCAGGTCCTGGAATGGTGTCTGCTATGATGTGATCCCTTCTGAGGGTGGCGAAATTCGTATAGGAATTGTCTCTGGGCCTCGGCCGAGTTCTTCCTAACGTGTTGATATCACAAGGTGGAGACTAAAAAAAATAATTGATATGAAAACAAACTATTGGTCTAAAGAAACCCACAGATCAGCCCAAGCTGGGTCAATCTGTACTTTTATCATCAGTTTTGCCGTTCCCTATTTATTTATTTATTTAGTGTTAGTGTTTCAGTTTTGTTCCATCGTTGGACTCATTTTTGAAAGAACTGTTCGTGCGTTAATTCATCATTTATCTTTCCATTTTTGTGAGTTTTCACAAACTATATCCACGATGTAACTCTTCTTTGATCTGAAAATGTTGAGGCTGTTCCCTAATATTATTGTTTGATTGTTTTAGTGTGTGAGAGTTCCTACAAAACATTTTCACCTATAAAAAATATATTGGCCTAATCTTCGAGTTCGTATACGCTGTTGTCTGGATCCTTTTTGATCCATTATTCACGATGAATTTTTGAAATTTCATCCAAGACGAGCACGAAATGGTGAATCATTTGCCAAAGGCGCCAAATTCAATTTGAATTGGTTTGTTTACGTTGTTTGTTTACATGCAGTTCAGAAGTTACCTCGATGAATACCAGAAGTGAGATTCCTCTTTTTTATTTGCAAAAAAAATCGACGAAAACATCTTGAATAGCGATTCATCATCTCGAACATTAATCTCCTTCTAGTTGGTTATTATATAAACGTCTATTTCATTCCTTCTAGAATTGATGATGGAAAATGTGAATGCACTATATGCATGTGATACTGTTTGATTAAAAACGTTACTTAACTTGGAAATCTTTGGAAAATTCTGACAACAAGGGACATCTGTGTTGTTGATGGAAACCCTACATGTCAGAGTGCAATTCAATTGTTCAAAATCGAGGATTTTAGCCTGACAAATCAATTGGAGAATGAGGCCATATCTTGCCTACTGATTTTCAACTCACCTGTTTGTTTGACAATGGGGAAATGTAGTTGGGTTGATTTCGGCTGTTCATATCGAGCGTAGTAAAGAGACTTTCTGGCCTCGCAGAGTCAGCACCTTCAAATAAGAATTCGCAATGTGAAAAGCTGAAGATGCCGCAGATTCATGATGAAAAGTCTGAGGGATATTCCAAACATGCAAAGATACGCTGCTGCAAAATCACCTATAAATACCTGTTCACAGTCAAACACAGAATTTCTATAAATAAACCATCATGCGTGACCGATGATGCCCAAAATATAGCTTCACATGCAATTTTGAGGCGAATACTTATCTATAACTCAAAGAAATTTTTCGTAAATCAGCTTCATCGTTGACTGATGGGATGGAAATAGATATGTCACTTTCTGGATCAAGGCCGAGTCGAATCCTACCGACTATGCCAATTCATGAGTTTACTATGTCAACAGATGTGCCACACGGTCCTTCTCAGTAGGTTGTACGTTAAAAAAGATGAGGAGGCGAAATAAACCAAACTGTTGCGTTGAATCTGCAGCTCCAAGAATATATTGAAACAAAGTTGACGATTTGAATATAATAACAGTAGAAATAGTTCCTACCGACTGCGCCAATTTTTCCATGCCTGGTGAATCCGGTCGGATTCTATTATGGACAAATAGCATATCCCAAACTCGATGCTTTGAAACAAATCTCGTATACCCGGTATACTTGATAAAATATATTTTTGGGTGGAATGTGAGAGTCAAACTTTCAACTTTTTCGAGCAGATAGAATGAAATCGATTATATCCAAATCGAAGTTGGATAATTCGAATACTTTTTTGTCTACCGAGTGCGCCAATTATAAACTTCATGATGGCCAATGCGTCAATATACTAAAATACAACTCTGCTCCAATTTTTTCTTCAAATAATATTCCTACTGATATTGGAATGATTAATGTGTTGATTATTATAGTTCTTGAATTTAGTTCTGTCTATGGAAAGAAAAATCAGATGCTGATGAACGTAATTATACAGGGTGACAATTTGAAAAGTTTCAGTGGCTGTTCTCTCATGAACCGAATGAGATATCAAGAATTGCTCTATCCTCGCAATAGTTGATTCAAACATATTCACTGCCATGTACCAATTTAACGTTAAATTAAGAGATCCATATGTTTACCGAACACTGATTTTACGCGAAAGTTAACTTATTATACATCACTGGATTCAGAAAAGAACTCCATCAGGAACAATTGAAAACAAAATATGTTACCATTAAAAAAAATTACAATCACTGTCGTTGAAAAAAACTGAGACAAATTGTTAGTACCACCTTGTAGCACCCATATACTTGAGTAGTCATTTCATTTGCATTTTTCAAAATCAGGTCATAAATATCGGCGCTATATAGCTAATGAACTCAAAATGAATGAACGTGATGTTGTATATTTCGGCTTGAAAGGAACTATTCGCACTCAAAGTGAAATGAATTATTATTGAATTAACTCATATATTTATTATCTCTCGATGGGTTTGCTTTCTGCCAGTGCATCTCTTTCTACAAGTTCCAAGTTCCCCAATGTGTTTTCCATAATACATCTGGTTCATTTCATTCCTTATAATCCGATCATCCCTATTCTCATGAAGGTGACACCACAATCACTCTATCGATTCAATTCAACAGCAGCCGCTTTCACAATAATTGGTAATCAATGAGAGTTCCATCCTGTATTATCCGGGAAGCCCTCCGGTGAATTGTTGCGCTTTTGTCGGCCTTTGAACACAATCCGGTTAGTAGATTTACAACAGCACTTCTTTGACTCTCACTTGACAGCACTTTGTAAGATTGGCTCTTAAACAGCTAGCTCTCCTTCACTCTTCCTCACTTTGTCGATAAACCACCGAAAGTATCTGAAGATGAGAGTTTTCTAGTCTGAATTGTGAGAAACATATTGAAGATTTGGATGACCCAGTTGACCAAAACATGCAACAGCTTTATGAATGCTGCAATTTGCTTTCAGCACATACTTACATCACTGCCGCATTTCAAATGCTCAATGATTTATCATAGGAATGCGCTGATCGAAGATATATAGCTTGGATGAATGTCCGTCTCATATAAAATTAAAGAGTCCTCATACTTATACACAAATTATGGTTAATTGAAATGATAAATAACATCACAAACCATACTGGAGCGAAACGAATGATAAATCGGTCGGTGTGGTCAGTAAAGCACAAAACACAGTATCCATATAAATCACTCTTGTTCCTTGCAACTTCACGATCGTTTTTTATCTCAAAAATATGGCATGAAACACTGTTCTCCTCTTGTAATGAAATGAAATTGAATTATTCCATCAATATTTCATGAGTCTTGGATGACATACCGTGAACTTGTTGGTAAGATAAATTGCTGAAGATTTGATTCGTGACAAAAAAAAAAATAGTCTATGATACACGTTTTATAAGATCAAATGTTTTTTTTCGCACACGACACATCTGGAAATCAATTTAATTACTCCATCTGCCTCATTGAAAGCATATAATTCAGATAAATTCAAAAAAGCCCTCAAGAGTAGTTGATAACTTGGGCACTATTTTTCACGAAACAATATTGGAAAAAATCTGAAACATTTTCACCCATTTCAGTCACGAATTTTCATTGAGTATATATGACTAATATGTATAATGCCTAGTTATTCAATAATAGGTCAGGAATATTTGATATTATGAGATATATTCCAACACCAGTGAACTGATTATAGGTTTCAAAAGGATAGTGTGTGTATGTCAAAATAAAAATAGAATGAATACATAAAAATAATTTATTTAATGATGAGGATGGAATGGTAGAAATAAATATTGAAATATGTAGTAGGAGAATATTTTCCCCTAACAATGATAATATCGTTGTGAAAATTAACTTGCATGCCAAACAGAAATTCAGCTTAATATAACGAAAAATATTCACCTATATACCAGGTGATTTTTTGCTGCGAAAGATATACGTAGTTACAACTTTTAAAACTTCATTATCAGGAAATATGTCCCCTCCTATTGAATTAGTTCATGTTCAAACAGAATTCATTTTTACACAGAGATCCAGAGATATCGTTTGAAAACATGTTTGAAAATATTTTTCTGTCCACGAAAATTGCTCGAATGAACCTCCAGTTAGAATTCAATAAGATGAAAATCACCCGGTATACATGATCTCAAACCATTGAAGCAATAATTTTAATTGCTCGAGAAGAAGTTTCGAAGGAATTGATCAGAAAATCGATCGAAACTAACATCGTTACAATCAAAATTAACATATAGTTCTAACAAAATAGGTATACTCTATCTATATATAGATATCACAAAGCGTAACATAACCTGCTAATGGGTTAGTTTTGTATACACTACGATTTATAATTGAAGGGAAGTTGCTCCTTTCAATATGGACGGTAGATATTCTTTCAAAATGGACAATTTCAATTTATACAGAATGTATTCTACAAAAATATAATACTATGTAATGATAATGATATTGATGAACTATTTAAAGTTGAGAGTAATCGTGACAAAAACAGCTGATTATAACTGGGTTGTTGGAAATCAACAAGAAAAATTATGTTTTCAGTGATTTGACTGCATTTTGAGCCATTGAAAAATGAAGAAACCTTGACTTCGACTACTCCCAGGATAGTTCTTTCGCAAACCTAATCATGCCCTACTTCTCTAAATCTAACCATACACCTGAGATGAAGAAATCTAGAGTGATCAATTATTATATCTTATTAATATTCAATTTGATTCAGATACTTTTAAAATTCATTTTTGCAGTGACTATGTGGACATGCATAGAATTGTTCACTCAAGATTTTCATGCATTCCATGATAACATGTAGCTCTAGCCCTCTATTCGGATTTCCCTACATATGTGAAGTAGAATCTAGTGTACTGAGAAATCTTCATTGTGGCTTCAAAAAATAATTTGCACTTGATGTTGAAATGAACATAGGTACAGCAGTGGAAATATGTTGTCATTTGATTAATTTGCTCCAGTTACAGAATCACCAAAAAATATGAACACCTACTTATTTCTTTTGTGTTCTGTGTTACCTCGTAGTTACATATGAAATAAATCATGAAATCATGAGCTCTAGAGTACTGGAACGTCAATTTCAATCGTGAACCGTTGAGAAATGTTAATTTTCTTGATCAGGTCTCAGATTCCGGCGATATCATCAAGGGAATTTTCGTCCCATATCATGATATTGCAATGGAAAAATATGAGAAATCGTAAAGACACTGAAGTCTACTCCACATTCAGCCCTCAGCAGATATTTCTCTTGAAGATTGTCCTCACAAAAATGAAGAAAAATCAGGATCCAAACTCGATGCTACAAGATATGTGCACTTTTATCACTTGACCTACGAAAGGCATTTGATGATCATGAAATTTTCTTGAGACTGATTGTAATTCATTGGCATAAGAGATTTGATTCATGAGTGATTCCAAAATTTGGGTGGAAGAAAACAATTCATATATTTAGAGAATATCGCAAGCCAAGCAAGTGATGAAATTATATGTGGAGTACCACATGGATCTACTCTAGGTCCTGTTTCGGTTCGTATACACAGAAATTCAATTTCAACTCTAAATTCGAAGACAAAAATCCGTGGACGTAAGAAATCTACTTTGGATCCTCAATTCCCTTCATTCTTGTGCTTTCGTACAGTAGACGAACCGACAACCAACTTCATCTATCTACTACCTTCTACCAACGAATATGTAACGATCAGAAGATCATTTTTCTGACAGGAAGCCAGAAAGACCAGCACTAGCGTCTAGATTGTCTCTTTTGATTTCACATGAATCACATGCTCCAAACTGCCAATTCCAATTTACAAGTCTGGAAAAACCGAACTTTCTGTTTGGGAAACCATGGAATGAAGTGATTATTGCAAATCCGTCCGTCTACAGAATAGAGCTTCAAGTGTTGTCACGAACTTATTTTGGAACGCAGAGAGTATAATAACAGTAGAGTTACAGTAAGATTATTGAGAAACTCGTTTTTGTGATTGTATCTTCACATTTTGATCAACTGTTTGAGCATTCTTGAAGTGGCGAAGAGCAGTAAGAGTAGTTTTATCAGATCACAAGAAGATGAGAGGTGGGAAATCGGCGTCGATAGCTGGACTTGACTGATTGCAGTTTGCAGTCGCAGGTATCTTTCAGCGAAAGTGAACATTTCGAATGACTGAATTAATAAATTAATGACCCTCTGACTCGCAATAGCGATAATCTCTATGCGTTCTCCAGACAGAAAGTTAGTTTCGCCAGACCAGTACCGATCAATTTCACATATCACCAAGCGACTAGACGTTATCGAAATGCCGAAACGTTGACATGCTCTGCTTGGCATGTCGACAATGGCAGAGACACCGACACGACTCACCTCGCGGCGCGTTCAGGATGTCGGGCTGACCTCGCCGCGCGGCGTCCTCGGGCGGCGACCCGCCCGCGGCGTGGGCGTGGGCGGCGCGGGCGGGCGGCGCGCAGTCGGCCGCCGGCTTCAGCGTGTACGCCACCACGTAGCGGTTGTCGCCGGTGTTGATCTCCAGCGTGGAGCCCGTGTGGCGTGGCTTGGAGTTCTGCTTGGAAGCGTCTACGGAAAAATCGTGAAAGTCTTCCATTCCAGCTGTTCGAAGATACTTTTCATCGTTGTTAGAGATGTTGGTAGGAATTGAACCATTTTTCAGTTACGAATGAAGTACCCTCACCCTCCCTTGAACGGTTCTCCTGCTTGAATGGTACTTCAGGAACAACATTTTGACACCACTGAATAATGTGAATTTTTCAAAATAGCACCTTTGCGCCATTTTGGGAGATTTTTATGAATCTATAGCAGAATCTTTCTGACTATGTGGCTATCAACAATCTCAAGTGAACTTTCCAACTATTTTTTTGGCCTCCGCGGAAATTTTTCAACCGTCAAAATGACAGATGGACGACGCCATCTTAAAAAAAAATGAAATGACGTGGTCATCCTGATATGATTTCTATTCAAGATGGCGTCCTTCTGCCATTTTGAAGGGTGGAAAACTTTCGTAGATGCTGCTCACTCGAGCTTGTTGATAGCCATCTAATCGATCGGATTCTTCTATATGAAATATCGAAAATCAACAAAACAGCCATTTCGTTTTGGAAGCATATTTTTGTCTGAAATTCTAGATTCGTGTAGAGAATTGAATGAGGAACCAATCAGCTGTCATTCCGTTCATGAAAATGGTAAGGGGGTTGGAATGGGGGCTGAATGTTATTTCCAAAATGGCGCCCGGGTGATGTCAAGATGTAGTTCAATAGTATAGTAGAAGAGGATTGTTCCAACGAAATATATTTCTAGCAATTTGAGCAATGGAGTAGTTACTACTATATAACAGATTCGTGTGGATACTTCCATCTTTACTGTCACGCCTTTTGGCGTCCAAATCTGATCAGTCATGAGATACACAGCTGTGTTACCATTGAAGAAATAGATTATTACCTATATCGAGATGATGGGGGCAATGCATCCGTCCATCGCACTCCCTCTTCCTTCTCACTGCTACCACAACTATCACTAGAACTGCCATCCCCAGAGTCAGCAGTGACCCGGTGAGTAGTCCAGCCAAAGGAACCAAGCTCACGTTGTTGCTACCATCTGTAACATGAGGTTAGAATTAACATGACTTAGAAGAGCACACAATCATATCATGTATATTAGAAAGTGTGAAGTATTCAAATTATATGTGAAGGTCTCATGAGAATATAACCTGTGTCGAATCGAATGGAAAGGGCAGTAAATATATCAGGCTATCATGATAGCTGGTAGTACTGATGGAGTTCCTGTGAACGAATCGAAAACATCTTCAAAACGGGAAGAGAAAATCTCCCACAAAAGCTGTGAAAATGAATGTACCACCTCCTCCAATAACTTCAGATCCTTCAGTTTGTCACAGTATTTATTCAGGTAGATATATCTCGTTCGCTAACGGCTTCTGGTAGCTCCTCTACGTGGCAGTAGAGTAAAATTCCATAAGAATTTGTAGTTTCTTTCATAGAGACTTGCCTCAGATCTTCTAGAATTTCATATCAGTACACTTTCGGATCGTATGAATTCAATTGATGTGTTATCTGTGACTTATTTTCGGAACAACGAATTCATGTACCTGAGGTATTGCCTGAAATGAATATAAATGTCCTGGATATCAGATTTTGCAAATACAATCAAACACTTCTTGTGATCCTATCAGCCCTTGCTTTGAGACTGCTGATGAACTAGCTGATGAAACTAGTGTTATTGATGTACCAAAGAAAAATAATCGAAATGATTTTGAACTCGTGAGTCACGATATGCACCTACCTTCCTTATATTTTTCATCATTTCAATAGAATTAGTGTGTAGGTAGGTTTCATGCAAGTGGGGCGTATCGAAGCACCCCTTCCACAGCGACCCATTCCTAGAGGTTGGAGTACACCTCACATTCCAGCTCTCCTCGGAAGATTCATGGTTGCGTGTAATGATATTTTCATAGAATCGGTTGGTGTTAATGGATATTCTGAACCTTATTCTCTCTGAGCAAGGGCTTGAACATCTGTTTCGTTTTCCACACAGTTGTTGATCCAAACCTATCTTTCTGAGGTGGTTCCTCTGAAACAGGACGATGTCCTGTCAGCATCCGCAGGTCGTTCCTAATCCATTCCAGGATATGCTGAGTTGTATTTTTTGAGGGTTTAGGTAGAAACTCCATGGAGTGTGTCATCCCTGGTAGATCAGATCGATGCGTGGGTTTTTTCCCTCCGTACAGTCCAGGCACTCATGGTGACTCCGAAGGGTAGGTAGATTCAGCTTCTGTTCTCGTGATTATGTCAGCTTTGTCATTGCCCCTCCATCCCCTGGTTCCCTGACACCTAAAACAAGTCGATCGCATCGAGGCACTTCAAGGGTTTTAGGGAATTCATCTCATTGGAGCTTCAAAAGCTGCCTGGTCGTCTTAAATGACACTCATATTTTTGTTCACTAGAGGTCTGTTAGTCAGCCTTCCTCCGCATAATTTGACAGCGAAGATTTGGATCTGGAAGATTGTGGCATAACTATCAAGACTGATTTCAGTGTTCGGTTACCTGATGGATACACCGGCTCATACTCCATCTGAGAGCTTTTTGAGTCCTCGGTGTACATAACGTATTCAATCTTTGAAGTAGTGAAGTAGTCTTTGGAGTAGATTGCACACTCTTTTTCAAATTAGTAACAAGTATTTGTAGAGTTTGCTTAGTGAGGAAAAATTGTGTACATGTTGGAGAAGAAACCTGCTAAAGAACCTATCAGTAGTGGGTAATAATATCTTTGATTGAAAAACTAGTACACACAGACAGAACAAATACACAAGAAGAACAAGCACCTTTGAACATCAAATATTTCAAATTGTCGCATATAGCAGGTCTGACATCTCAACTACGCGAGGTTTTGGAGAGTGAAAATCTCAAAGTTACCATGAAATGTGTAAACACAGTTGAAAATCGTTTTTTCACGAGACTCAAAACAAAAACAACAAAAGACCTGATATCCAATGTCATTTACAAGATACCATGTGCTGAGTGTGCAAAAGTGTACATAGGACAAACAGGAAGGTATCTACAACAAAGGATGACTGAACACAGCAGAGATTGTAAAAATATTCACAATCCACTTTGACTTCAATTCTGTCAGTAATATAGGACAACAGACAATATTGAAAAAATGACTCTTGAACGAAATGATTGAAATAACGAAACATGGAACAAAATGTGTAAACAAAAGATCAGATATTGAGAATTTACACACCTCATATTTTAATTTAATAGAAAGAATCAAACATTAATTCCGAAGCATTAGCAGACTAGTTTTCTTCCAATCGTGATTATCTTTTCTCTCACGAGCTCTTTTTACAATATAAAGAAAGGATTCAACGACAGTTTAGTTTGTTCATTTCTTCGTATTCGTGTCTGTGTTAAGGTCTTCCATGATTTTTAAACCCGGAAAACCACCCTTAATGTAAGTACCCATCAATGTTGTTTTCTGTAAAGTGTTCAAAGTGTTTTATTTTCAACGATTGTTATTTTACATAACTCATTTTGTTTTCATCAAAATCCACATTTTAAAATATAATTTCAATATGTATGTCCTTGATTTTATACTTCGGTGTTCTGAAGATGAAACAATAAAGTTTCGAAACGTCGACAATTTAACAATTGATTTTCTTCAACATTTCGACTGAATTCCCGCTAATCGACAACAGAAGTAATAATAGCTTTGTTCGCGGATGCGATTCCGAACCAGTTCAGGGACTGTTCGCATGCGCAGTCTTGAAAACGACGTTCGCTGTTATTGAAATTCTGAATTTTTAGTAAGAGTTCTGTGTTCGCGGATGACAACGAATCGATTCCGGATTGATTCGGAATCGGTCCTAGCGGTTTTAGGATTTTTGCGAGGACGGAGAGTTCGATTCTGTTGCTCATGCGCAATATCGGTCGATATGGTCGTCAGCTGTTTTCTGATTGAACAAATTAATCTATCACAACGATCCTATCACCTAGTGAATGATGAGGTGATAATATCTAATTATTCATAGTTCAAAATGTATTCAGTTGGAAAATGAATCGAATACATAAAATGAACTGTTTGATATCAACCTGCTTCGGTATCACTCATTTTTCAGCGGTCAAAACACACACAAACACGGTTATGTTAGAAGACTTATCTGACAGTTCTGAGTTCTTCAGTTCTGAAATCGTTCGCGGTAAAATATAATCCTGAACCAGTTCATAACTAGGCATGCGCTTTACGACAATCCTGAATTGATTCTGACCTGGTTCGAAATCGGTTCAAAATGAGATCCGCGAACAACGCTAATAAACACTCACCGGTCCTCTTCTCGGCGTCGTGCAGCAGCACGTCGTCCAGCACCGCCTTCTCGCCGGACCCCTTCGCGTTCTCCGCGTACACGACGATGCGCAGCGCCGCCGGCGCCGGCAGCAGCTCGGCCAGCTCCAGCCGGAACGCCGGCTGGTCCGTTTCGCCCAACGAGAGGTTCGCCAGGGGGCGCATCGTGCGCGCGTCGAACGCCTCGAGGACGAACCGCTGCGGCAGGCCGCCGTCGTAGCCGGCGCGGCATTCCACGACGACGGCGTCCGAGCTGGCGTTCGCGGTGGTGTGCAGCGTGCAGTTGGTCAGCGCGCCGGGCTTGGACGCCGGCACCACCTGGGGGACGGAATCGAGAGGACTGTGTTGAATCGCGAACGATGGTTTCCAATGTTGTGTATTTTTTTAGTCTTTTCCTCCAAATCGTAGATACTGACTTGTGTTCACGGTAATTTCGAATACCTACTCGACTCTCTTCATACCTCTTCAGTTACTCAATTATTTTGTTAAAGAAGGATTTTATAATGATCTAGTAACGATTTCAGATACCTCGCGACAAACCAGCGGGTCGCACCTTCTTGGAAAACGCGAGGCTCCATCTGCCGCCCGATGGCGTTGGAGCCGTATTCACGGTAATTTCGAATACCTCCTAGACTCTCTTTCTACCTCTTCAGTTACTCAATTATTTTGTTAAAGAATGATTTCATAATGATCTAGTAACGAACTCAGATACCTCGCGACAAACCAGCGGGTCGCACCTTCTTGGAAAACGCAAGGCTCCATCTGCCGCCCGATGGCGTTGGAGAAGTATTCACGGTAATTTCGAATACCTCCTCGACTCTCTTTTTACCTCTTCAGTTACTCAATTATTTTGTTCAAGGAGGATTTCATAATGATCTAGTAACGATCTCAGATACCTCGCGACAAACCAGCGGGTCGCACCTACCTGGAAAACGCCAGGCTCCATCTGCCGCCCGATGGCGTTGGAGCCGTATTCACGGTAATTTCGAATACCTCCTCGACTCTCTTTTTACCTCTTCAGTGACTCAATTATTTTGTTAAAGAAGGATTTCATAATGATCTAGTAACGATCTCAGATACCTCGCGACAAACCAGCGGGTCGCACCTACCTGGAAAACGCAAGGCTCCATCTGCCGCCCGATGGCGTTGGAGAAGTATTCACGGTAATTTCGAATACCTCCTAGACTCTCTTTCTATCTCTTCAGTTACTCAATTATTTTGTTGAGGAAGGATTTTATAATGATCTAGTAACGATCTCAGATACCTCGCGACAAACCAGCGTGTCGCACCTTCTTGGAAAACGCAAGGCTCCATCTGCCGCCCGATGGCGTTGGAGAAGTATTCACGGTAATTTCGAATACCTCCTAGACTCTCTTTCTATCTCTTCAGTTACTCAATTATTTTGTTGAGGAAGGATTTTATAATGATCTAGTAACGATCTCAGATACCTCGCGACAAACCAGCGGGTCGCACCTTCTTGGAAAACGCAAGGCTCCATCTGCCGCCCGATGGCGTTGGAGAAGTATTCACGGTAATTTCGAATACCTGATAGACTCTCTTTCTATCTCTTCAGTTACTCAATTATTTTGTTGAGGAAGGATTTTATAATGATCTAGTAACGATCTCAGATACCTCGCGACAAACCAACGGGTGGCACCTACCTGGAAAACGCAAGGCTCCATCTGCCGCCCGATGGCGTTGGAGAAGTATTCACGGTAATTTCGAATACCTCCTCGACTCTCTTTTTACCGCTTCAGTGACTCAATTATTTTGTTAAAGAAGGATTTCATAATGATCTAGTAACGATCTCAGATACCTCGCGACAAACCAGCGGGTCGCACCTACCTGGAAAACGCAAGGCTCCATCTGCCGCCCGATGGCGTTGGAGAAGTATTCACGGTAATTTCGAATACCTCCTAGACTCTCTTTCTATCTCTTCAGTTACTCAATTATTTTGTTGAGGAAGGATTTTATAATGATCTAGTAACGATCTCAGATACCTCGCGACGAACCAGCGGGTCGCACCTTCTTGGAAAACGCAAGGCTCCATCTGCCGCCCGATGGCGTTGGAGAAGTATTCACGGTAATTTCGAATACCTCCTAGACTCTCTTTCTATCTCTTCAGTTACTCAATTATTTTGTTGAGGAAGGATTTTATAATGATCTAGTAACGATCTCAGATACCTCGCGACAAACCAGCGGGTCGCACCTACCTGGAAAACGCAAGGCTCCATCTGCCGCCCGATGGCGTTGGAGCCGGTGCACGTGAGCGTGCCGTAGTCCCTCTGGAAGGCCGGCGTGTACATGAGCTCGCTGACGTTGCCGCTGGACGTGGCGAACTTGTCGGGCGACACGTCGAAGCTCTCGCCGCTGTTGTTGAACTGCCACAGGAAGGACACGTCGCTGGGATCGGCGGAGACGAGGCACCGCACCTTGATCACCTCGTCCAAAGAGGCGCCGATCATCGTGATCTCGGACGCGTCTTTGCTGCATACTGGAGCGACTGCGAAGGAGGATTTTTTTTTCTCAGTTATATATGGAGGAATACGAACGAGATCCAGTGGGTTTTTTTAAGATTGGTGTGAGAGGAGAAATTCAAGATAGGTTAGGTTAGGTTAGGTAAGGTCAGGTAAGGTTAGGTACGGGTAGGTTAGGTTAGGTTAGGTTAGGTTTTCAGTAAGGTTAGTTCAGGTTCTCAGTTATCTATGGAATAATATGAACGATATGCAGATATTTTTTATAACATTGGTGTGAGAAGAGAAATTCAAGATAGGTTAGGTAAGGTTAGGTTAGGGTAGGTTAGGTTAGGTTAGGTTAGGTTAGGTTGAGTAAGGTTAGTTCAAATTTTCAGGTAGGTCAGTTTAGGTTTTCAGTTAGGTTAGTTTAGGTTCTCAGTAAGGTTTGTTTAGGTTTTCAGTGATCTATGAAATAATATGAACGATATGCAGATATTTTTTATTGTTATTGTTAACATTGTTGTTGGAAGAGAAATCGATGGTAGGTTAAGATATTGAATTCATAGTCCATTATTCATCCAATACCATATTATACATTTATTTCCACAATGATTTGTTGTCAATTATTCTCATAGAACACGTTGATTGTTTATTCCTACCCTGATTACGAGCTGATCAGCTGATCTCTGAACTCAAGTAACTGCGATATGAACATTTTATTTTTTATCTGTGGACAACACGAAAGGGAAACCTACAATGTTTGAGGAACATCGTGTTAGCCAGCGGTGGAATTTTGGGAGAGAAGGAAGGTGTTGGAATTTTTCTTGGAAGTTTGGAGGTTGTGAGCATCAGGAAAGACTTCACTATGCAAAGAATTCCACAACTTTGCCGTATATTATATTATAGGTATACTCCCTAATATATTCAGTAGTAATATATTCTAGTAGTACTCATGTTTCTGTATTGTTCCGAGGATTGCTTAGGTTAGAAGATTATTTCAGTAGTAGTATTATGAAGGTATGGACATTATTTGATGAGCCGAATCAGTTCTCATCAGGTCTCGACTGACACCTGGAGGAGTTGAAACCACTTCAAACACTTTCACAATACCATCTATGGAGGGTGTCAAAAAATGTTCATTTTTCTATACTTTTTTTATCAACTTGTATGAATATGAATACATCATTTATGTTCCTATACTGGATCATCTCTGGGCTGCGCCTCGCCGTAGGTTCGAATTGCATTAGGTATTCAAAAAGGTTACATCGAAAACGGAAGCCACGCTATTAACCCAAACTGAGGAAAATTCTAAATTTTGATATGGAAATGGAATCTCGGGATCAAATGAATGTAATCACGTACCTGTCTGTGGAATGAGCGAGGCGTGTAACCCGATGAGCATTTCGCAAAAAAAAGTATATCGTCGAAGCGTCAAAAAGATCTCTATTCCATCCGACTCATATATTATCACTTTCGTAATAGGAGTTTGGAAAATACATCGGGAAAGTCCAGAGCTATCACTTTATGTATCTTTCTGATACTGCGAGAAGAGTGTCGTCGGATATCCATAATAAATATATAGGGTGTGGCCAGCAATAACCTTCCTAAAAGTTTGACGGCAGGTTTGGAACGAGGTCGATAATGATGCTCACCATTGGCTTTAATATCGTTGTTTCCCGGTATCATTAAACCAAAATCTCAGAGCAACATGTGCGTGGTGGCCATAGAATTTCGCCAAATGTACCTCCGATAAACCGCCTCGAACGCGTTGCATGTGTTTCACGGCATTGTGAAATGCATTCCCACATATATCTACATTCGGGACGCATCCCTGGTACCGAACAATTATGCATTTAATTGCATACCGCGTTCATTCGGTTGTCCTGGATACGCCTATATATAATTTCAGCACACTTGATGCGCATCTATACTGGTATAATGACGTAGAATATGAAGATGAAGGAGATGATATAGATTAATATAGTTCAACGCTATCTTCTCAAGATGACTCTCAATACTTTGAGCGAATAATTCAGTTCGACCTCCAAGCTCTATGTCTAATAAGAAATGAGTTACATATCTGGTCATGAGAACGCATCGTCAAGATAGTTATTCAATATGAGAGTATGGCCCTGATTGGAATCCGATGGAATTGAACAGGAAATATCTGTTGGATCTATACATCTATTGAACTCTCAATGTGACCACCAGTCCATTGATTGAGAGAATCAGTCTAACTCACCCAATACGGTCCATGAATATCTCTGCAACCGAATCAGAGGACAAAGGATAAGAGAAATCATGGAAAATAGAGGAAATGCATTGGCAGATTCAACAAAGCTCCAAAAGGCTTTTGTACTAGACTTGTAGGACTGGCATTTATACCTGAAGGTACCATCTGTTGGTGAAGAAAATCTCATGAATCGAACCCTCGAAATGTCTCTAATTCTCATTCCTTCCATCACCAATACCTATACAAATAATAGGAGATAACCACCTTGATGGAAATTTCGTGAAGAACTGATTGAACCTCATCAATAGTTGCTAGATTCAGTTATGTATTGAACTCACCCAATACGGTCCATAAATATCTCTGCAACCGAATCAGAGGAAGAAGGATAAGAGAAATTGGCAGATTCAACAAAGCTCCGAAAGGCTTTTGTAAGACTGGTATTCATACCTGAAGGTACCAGCTGTTGGTGAAGAAAATCTCATACATCGAACCGATGAAATGTCTCTAATTTTCATTCCTTCCATCACCAATACTGATACAAATGATAGGAGATAACCACCTTGATGGAAATTTCGTGAAGAACTGATTGAACCTCATCAATAGTTGCCATATTCAGTTACGTATTGAAGTGAGGTAATATCAGACCTGTTCTCAATCCCACCAGATTTGCATCAATTCTAGACTATTCAATAAACTATAATCAGTCCAAGGACAATTGAATTCGGCATCGGTATTTCCGATGTAGGAGCTGTGATATCCAATAATGAGACGAAGTGTTCTGGAGTCCTATTGAATGGAGAGATGAGGGAGCAAAATTGCAGCAATCACAGTTGGAATAGTTCTCGGCTGTACCAACGATGTACGGAATACTGGTGGGGCTATTTTACCGATTTGCCGTTCTAATTTTTTCAACCAAAATTCTAACGTACAGCTAACTTGATAACAGCATTTTATTCGTTATAGCGGAAAATGACCCAAGTGTCAGTTGTTAGATGGCGACACAAAAATGAAAACGAAATCAGTATGATGATAATTGCACAATCAGTGTTAGAAAAACGTTGATTCAGAAGTAGTAATTTAGGTTACTTCTCAATTTTAGATCGAACTACATAATTACAATTTCAAAACGTCAACTATTTGTACAGAAATCTGTAAAAATGTCACCATCTTCTGGGGAGTTTCATAACTATGAGCACATTATAGCGGAAAATGGCGTTAGCGTTTTTGACAGAACTAGTGATTCTGACGTAGATTCTCATTTGATAGAGCCGTCCATATGTAAAATGCTGGATCCACCTTCCTCCAAGATGCCAAAAAACGTTGATTTACTTCTCAATTAATGATCGAACTACACTGGGAGTTTCATAACTATGAGCACATTATAGCGGAAAATGGCGTTAGCGTTTTTGACAGAACTAGTGATTCTGACGTAGATTCTCATTTGATAGAGCCGTCCATATGAAAAATGCTGGATCCACCTTCCTCCAAGATGCCAAAAAACGTTGATTTACTTCTCAATTGATGATCAAACTACATAATTACAATTTCAAAACGTCAACTATTTGTACAGAAATCTGTAAAAATGTCACCATCTTCTGGGGAGTTTCATAACTATGAGCACATTATAGCGGAAAATGGCGTTAGCGTTTTTGACAGAACTAGTGATTCTGACGTAGATTCTCATTTGATAGAGGCGTCCATATGAAAAATGCTGGATCCACCTTCCTCCAAGATGCCAAAAAACGTTGATTTACTTCTCAATTAATGATCGAACTACACTGGGAGTTTCATAACTATGAGCACATTATAGCGGAAAATGGCGTTAGCGTTTTTGACAGAACTAGTGATTCTGACGTAGATTCTCATTTGATAGAGCCGTCCATATGAAAAATGCTGGATCCACCTTCCTCCAAGATGCCAAAAAACGTTGATTTACTTCTCAATTAATGATCAAACTACATAATTACAATTCCAAAACGTCAACTATTTGTACAGAAATCTGTAAAAATGTCACCATCTTCTGGGGACTTTCATCACTATGAGGACATTATAGCGGAAAATGGCGTTAGCGTTTCTGACGAAACAAAACACCATCAGTGACTGCAGCGTTTTGTACATCGTTGTAACCAGCTATTGCTTTCGCTTCTGCATCCAGAATCTGGCAGGTGGTGGTTTGTCTACGGAGGAGGTTCAAGGATCGGCTCGAGGACAAGATCATACATTATTCACCGACGATACTCACATCTGACGCGCAGAACGACGGGTTCGCTAATTGTTTCCCCTCGGGGATTGGCCGCCAGACAGGTGTAAGCGCCACTCTGCCATCTCGTTACTTTCTGGAGGACCAGACTGTGCGTGCTTATGATGATGCCCGATGACATATTCTGACTGACTAACGAGCCCTGCAATAAAGAAAAAACATGGAATTGAGACGTGAAACACGGGGAACGGCTGTTCGGCGACACATGTTGAACGGACGGTGTCGAAACGAGGTTTCCTTCCGAATGTAAGGGGCGACTCTGGTGACTGTCTCGAGAGTATTTTCATATCTCTGTGTGGTAGCGGGTTTCATGATGTATAATGATGAGTCTTGTATTATGGTGCTATTGAAGTATTGCTGAGATCTCTGTGACGAAAACCATAGATAATGATGTGATGATAGTTAGGTCAGTGTATAGTTCAATAGTTAGGGAGCATTTTGATGAATCATTTCACGTATCGATAGCTATCTGAAATCAGATTGTAACGAATCCTTGATAATGGTCTGGTATTCCTCTGTTCTTCAGTTATAGCGGTCCAAATGCGTTAGAAACATATAATACATACACATGATCCTGAAATAGTAGCAGTTGAATGTTTGTATATCAGGCTGCATGAGACGATTTTCAATACCTCATATCTCACTGTAATGAATACCGACATTCACTTTCCATAAGGAAGGATGTTTTTTTTTATCATTACTCAATTAATAGTGGAGGTGTGAAAAACAGAGTTGAATCATTGTATTTCGCAAATTTACGAACGATAATAATCAAATATTGAGTAAGAAAGGCAAGGTAAGAAAGTGCCCTTATTTTCAATTTCTTTCGTGATCGTCTGAAACGACTGATCTGACATGATAATAAAAATAATGACGTGAATAGAGCTCATTTCTATTCAAGATCCATTAGTTACGAGCTTTTTACTATGAAAGATACTAAGAAAGATATAATAATGAATGCATAATAGTATCTGATACATCACATGATTGAATTAACATGACCAAGAGTTACTACGGGTAATGGAAAGCAAATATCATTCTCATCCGAGATATTCCTCTCGCAGATGAATTATTATGATTTTCATATGCATTCGAATGAATATTACAGTTACCAATCCTGAGATAGATAGGAATAATTAACGTTCATTGATATATCTGGGTTACCCTAATAAATCAATCAACGATATTATTATGTACGACATGACATGGTATCGACATACTGAAATCTATATCGGGCCAGATACAATACGCCGTTGTTAGGTGTACATACAGTCTACTATTTGTGAGAGGAAATAGATTGATGACAAGCGCTGATGAGTTAGTCATAAACATTGAACAGTAATAATTGCTGCTTCGGGCGGTTTCTTAATGATGTTCAATGGGAAATTCATCTTGCCGTTAGGGGTTCTTCCCCTAAATTAGAACACCCGTCAGGGATTGGCAAACTTCAAATTCAAATACCGGAGTCAAGACATATCCGTGAAACATCGTCAGAGTCAAGAATATGTTGGGAGTGGAGAAAGGTATTGACATTTTGCCTTGTTTGTTTGGAGTTTGGAGGAGGTGAGCATCAGGAAGGACTTCACTTGGCTGCGAATCCCACAACTACGCCGTTCTACTAATGCATTATTTTGATCTATCCTATGAATACTGACAAGACAAGATTTGTGATGGGCTCCGACGAGGGAAATAACTATAAGAAGTGAGAGATCGCCAAACCAACAATGAATTCGTGAGTAATTTTTCAATGACTAGGAAATAGAGGATCGGTTTCAACGTATGCGGGATAACCGAACTCCAAACATGTTAACAGTAGCACAGATGAGTGACCTTAAATGAATGTCGCCGAGGTGGCGATGAGCGCAAAGGCGCTGTGATTTCATGGTAGCCACTTCTCGGTCGTGGGTTCGATTCCCACTGCCTGCAGAGATGCGAAAAAAAAAGGTCACTGGGTGTGGTATGAATGAGACAGTGCTGTCCCGAATACTCTTCTGGTGGCTGGCCGAATGACGAAATGTCCAAGCAAAAAACAAAAACCTCATGTGACATTACTACATGATAGGTAGAGTTTGCGCTTTGTAGATCATGCGGAAGTGTTGGGATGTGAAATAGCTCTCTTCACAGCGGTATGAGATGTACTATCGTTCGCAAAACTTTCAGGCTGGGGTCCAAAAGATCGTCGAAATGGACCAAAACACAGTTGACTCCGAGACATTGATCCTTGTGGAACATCAGCATAGTCACTGCATCTAGTTGGAGCGGCGATCCAACCAAAAGTGCATTTATAAATATAGCCTCCGTATGAATGAATATCTGAACGGTATATTTTGTAATTCCTCCAAGTGCAAATTTTGTATGACGTAATATATATATGATATTTCTTGGTTGACCATGTTTCGGCCGAAATAAAGTCGAAATATGAGAAAAATCTAAGACAACGGAAATGGCTGTTTTCGAATATGAACCATTGTAGAGATCGATGAACTGAAACCAATATCCTGGAAGAGATTCGTAATAAATAAGGACTGCAATTTGGACCAAACTCCTGAGCCATCAACAACTGTTTCGTTACACTGAATAATCAAAAAAACATTGTTGCTTCCATGCTCCAACAGAAATCATTACCTCGAACGACACCTCCAGTGACCGTTTTGCGGGTAATTTCTAGAGTTCCTCTTTCGTGCTTCATAAAAAATGTTCAATTATCGTTCATGAGAAGAACCTCGCGGGAGCGATAAACCCCATCCGATAGGTACGTATATCTGCGGCAGATTCGGTTAAATGCGAGTTATGGCACTTCAGAAGCTTTAAAAAACCGGCCCAGTTCGGTGGGCGAGATACTACCCCTTTGGGACACGATAGGGTCCTAGCCGTGCTCTGAATTATCGGTGTCCACCTTTTGTATTCGTAGTGGACGGTCCGAAGTTTTACTTAGAATATAAAGGGCGAGCATTGTGGAGCATCGGAAATTGAGAGTCACGAGGCATCATTGACTATTCTATGAGATGAGAGGCTTGGGGCCGGTTGCATGAAGAAGAACTGACCGTAGATTATTTAATCTATGGTCAATCTATCATAAGTTGAGTATAAAACATACTACAAACGCTGTATTATCAATTTCATCAAGATTTGGCAACAGCAGTATTGTTAAAGTTTCTTGCATTGTTCGTGATCCATTTTGCGTTGGAGATTTATTTGTGTGATTCTTTAGGGATAAATGGAATCCTCTGAGAACCAAATGGAGGTCACAATTACACAGAATCAGAAGAAACTGAATCATTGCATAATGTTGAATGAGCGAAAATATGACTTATTTTTGACATACCCGAACCATTCGTTTGTTTTTCTGAAGCAAGTACATAGGATCTCGATATAAAAAACTTCAGATATATTCCAATATTCAGATATATTTCTTTGCATCCACGTCTATGTTTGACTCAATTATGTTATCATATAATTTATGTTTCCTGAATACTATGCAACGAATCAAGGATATGGGCATCAATCATCAGTTAGATATGATAGTGGTTGATCAATCATCAATTTCACCAATTCATCATGTTGTGATTAATGACTCGCCAATGAAACACACGAATGTATCTCATATTATTGAATCAACTACAGAATATTCATTTGCAGCAATGTGAACATTTCTTGATGATATTCCCTTTGGCCATGATGGGACAAAAGTTTGCCATGAAAAATATCTGAAAGCAATTTCCACGTGCTTGATTATGACTCAACGTTTTTTCGTCCTGTTTTTCCTCTCGTGACTCAACATTTCTTTCCATGTCGTATTTGTCGACAAAACCGAGCATATACGTATACGTGGCATGATCGGAATATTTTCATGAAACGCTCGTTTGCAAAGCCACAGATGAGTTTTTTAAAGGACTTTTCAGGACATTGATGACGGTCTAGTTGATTAATGCATGTTGTGGTCACAGTATGTCCAGCTTCAATCACTGTGAATCGGAGATGTTTTTTTTGCTGGACTGTGACATCCAAATCCATCATATCGTTAGGATATCCATACTTCGCATACAGAGCAAAAAGTTTTTTCCCTTCCATTTCGTTTCAGCGTTACTTGCATTTCCTGAATGGATAAGCAAATTCTGTGTCGAGATGAACTATGGAAACAGTTTGTTCTGGTACAGAAAAATGGGGTCAGTAGAAGAAAAGCCTGTTGAATAACGAATACTAAGTTATTACTACGAGCAGGACCTATTTGCCTTCTTATCTACTCATAACTCAATACTGGACAAAGTTTGCAGTTCTCGGATTATCCTGGAGAGAATATGGACGACTTGAGATTTGGAATGTTGATACAGAGTATGAAGCAGCTTGTTTGATGAACTGATTGTTTAAGAGTTTGATTCAAACTTCTCAAAGATCTACTCTCATATCTCATGATGTTGAACTCCTGGGAAAAGTTTCAACAAATGGTAATCTTGGATTTGAATTGACACATGAATATGCTCATCGCATATATTGGATTCCATCATTTTGGAAATAGATGATTTCGGGATGATCTTGCTGTATAAAACTATGGATGTCCTGAGAAGAATTGGATTGTGTGATGAAAAGTAGCCTGTGGTGGGCACTAGCAGTGAAAAACTTCTCTTCTTCGCATATATCAGCTTCGTGTTGCTTCTTTTTTGTATCTGACTGACAAATTACCTCCCGAAACCTCAATAAAATTTTCATAAGTTATTATCAATACTCCTGATGACTTCATACCGGCTTCACTATGTTGTATCGACCTGAATTTTCTTCAGGCTGGTTGAATTTCTCACCATAATATATTGAAAGAGACTACAAGATTTTTTTTTTTTATCTGTGGACAACACGAAAGGGAAACCTATGATATTCGAGGAACATCGTGTTAGCCAGCGGTGGAATTTTGGGAAAGAAGGAAGGTGTTGGAATTTTTCTTGAATGTTTGGAGGTTGTAAGCATCAGGAAAGACTTCACTAGGCAAAGAATTCCACAACTTTGCCGTTCTATTGATGAATGATGCTTGGTATAGCCATAGATTGAAGTCTTTAATCTATGGTATAGCGATGTTCGACAGGTCTCGAGCCTGACAGTGTAGGAGTGACCAGCTTGAGCTCGTCTGGTTTGTCTACTAGGAATCGAGCGTGGTGGCATAATAGATGATATTTCCGTTGAGCACCGGCCGTGAAAGTACCTATAAAAAAGGCAAAGATCGCCGACCTTTCTACGATGATCTAGAGAGGTCAATGATTTGGTGAGTGTTGTGTCATCGACTAGGCGATTGTCGCTGATGAAAGTTCTCTGTTCTAATGCTACTAATGGTGATGACCCAGATCTATTGATAATGATGATAATAACGATAAAGCATCTTTCTACTCATCTCAAGGTTTGCTGGTTCATAGCAGCTTCTCGAGCTTCAATTCTTTCAGGTATTTGAGAATTCTAACGGGGTCCATACGTAGTTGTCCTTCTTGGTGAGATCAAATCAGGTATTCTTCCTCTAGTGATGTAAAGCATCAAACTCCACCAGGATGTGGTGTTTCTGTTCCCGCAGAATTTGCAGGTGTTGCCACCTTATGAGCCTAGATTCCACAGGTACTCTTTGAGTCTGAATTGGGAGGTAGAAATCATGATATTGGTCTGAGACTTCTCTTGCTGAGGTTGAACTGTGTCTTTGATCTTACTCGGTTCGAATTGCGGGGAAGATCTTCGACTTGCCGCATCCAATTGCTTACACGATGTTTCTCGAACATTATAGGTTTCTCTTTCGTGTTGTTAACAGATAAAGAAATGGAATCAAGGTTGCAGAATGTTTCTGGGTCGATCAATGGCGTTGACACTCCCGGATACTTTGAATACTGAAGTCCTGAATACTCTGTTGTTTCTGCCTAAATAATTCGGTGTTTTTTTTTTATCTGTGGACAACACGAAAGGGAAACCTATAATGTTCGAGGAACATCGTGTTAGCCAGCGGTAGAATTTTGGGAGAGTAGGAAGGTGTTGGAATTCTTCTTGAAAGTTTGCAGGTTGTATGCATCACTAGGTGTATGTAGACAGTCCCATTCCGACTTCTTCCAGATTTCTTCAAAATCGCTGGAGACATTATTCGTCTCAGCCCATGCACGACTGCCCTTCCAGTCCAATCTCAACCTGATACTCCGTTCCGGAGGTACTCTCCTCGAACATTTCTCGCCGCCATAGCGGATAGAGGTAGTATAAAACTTTACCACCTCCAATTAAAGTTCCAATACTCATATAAGAACACACGGTCGTCGGTCCGACGTTGCCAACCTAAATTAAGGAAACGAATGTTAGCCAAACTGTCGTAAGTTTGATCCTAGGATGGGGCAGCGATCCCTCGGCGAACAACTTTGCCGCTTATATAGCCCAACTTCGGTAAGGGAGACTAATCACTTTCTGATTGATTTCATTTCGCCTGCTAGATGGCTTGACTCCGCCGGGTCGGCCAATAGACAAATGGTGTATACAGAGAATTACGGAAATTAAGATAGATCCTTTCGACATTCGTACCTTTCAGGTGATTAGAAAGTGTACTATCGATAGAAATGAGATCCTATATCTATAATATATTTTTTTATATATATACAGGGTGTTCCGTTGATCATGTTACAATCTTCTAGGGTAGATAGAACACACGAAAATAAGAAAAAAAGTTCATGTGAACATGGGTCCGGAAACGCTTCTTCAGGGAGCTAGGGCCCTTCGAAGATGACCTTCAAAAACTACTTTTCGTTTTATAGCTTCGGTACCACTGCAGCTA
The DNA here is from genome assembly GCA_963576655.1 of Gastrophysa polygoni. NCBI lineage: Eukaryota > Metazoa > Arthropoda > Insecta > Coleoptera > Chrysomelidae > Gastrophysa > Gastrophysa polygoni. The sequence continues at coordinate 4,298,968 of OY755091.1, read as the reverse complement.
TCGCAACCAATTTTGGAACATGGAATTTAGTTCGTAGGTTCATCAATTTGAGCCTTCCGGATTTTGTCACCTTTAACCAGGGGCGTACAAACCAGGGGGGTATTTGGGCAAATTTGACCCTACTCCTCTAAGGCTTCAATTTCTCACCATTTTTATATCTGATTATGATTCTCCAATGCCTATTACATAAAAAAGGTACTTTTGTAAAAATCGCTATCTCTCACCGTTTCCTCCGAAAATGGCTGAATCCAATCAATAATAAATTATTGGTCTTATACCAATTATTACGTTGAAATATGAAAATGAGGTTCAGTACAGATAGTTGTCAAAAATCTGTCAATGAAATATTGTGTCGCCAGTGAAAGTGAATTTATTTTGGTACGAACAGGGTCAGTCAACGACAGCGTTAGTAAATTCATCTTCAAGACAAAAATTTACTCTGCCTTATCCTCGATTCACTCGTTAAACCTGTTTGTGTTACTTGTTTATTTTGTACTTTTGAAACTTCAAAACTTCAAGTTCTTCATTGGTGCTCGTGAATGACTTATTGCAAATTTATTATTAGTTTCGCTTGTGTAGGTTTAATTGTTTTTTTTTAAATATTTTGTATACGTTCCCTTTTACTTTTTATACCCCCAATTTCGAAAAGGCAATAAATTTCTCTTATCTAATTTATTTTCATTAAAGAAGAAGATTTGACTAACTAATAATGCTCACTATCTGTACTGAATCTCATCTTCATATTTCAACGTAATAATTGGCTTAAGACCAATAATTTATTATTGATTGGATTTAGCCATTTTCGGAGGAAACGGTGACAGATAGCGATTTTTACAATAGTACCTTTTTTATGTAGAAGGCATTGGAGAATCATAATCAGATATAAAAATGGTAAGAAATTGAAGCCTAAGAGGAGGGGGGTCAAATTTGCCCAAATACCCCCTGGTTTGTACGCCCCTGGTTAAAGGTGACAGAATCCGGAAGGCTCAAATTGATGAACCTACGAACTAGATTTCATGTCCCAAAATTGGTTGCGATAGCTGCAGTAGTACCGAAGCTATAAAACGAAAAGTAGTTTTTGGAGGTCATCTTCGAAGGGCCCTAGCTCCCTGAAGAAGCGTTTCCGGACCCATGTTCACATGAACTTTTTTTCTTATTTTCGTGTGTTTTATCTACCCTAGAAGTTTGTAACATGATCAACGGAACACCCTGTATAATATATTATATAATATATATATTGTATAATATATTATATAATATGGGTTGGGATAAAGTATGGAACCAAGGTAATATCTTTCGAACGAAAATAACGATATTTATGAAAATTTGCAGGTGAGTGCGATAGAACGAAATGCATCTGATGTACATTTTTTTGTTCAAACCGGAAATACCACCAACTTCTTTTATTTGAATGGGAAACCCTATATCCTTTTACAGATTTTGAAAGAGTTATTTTTGTTGAACTCGTACATACTGAGTTCAGTGTGAAAAAATTGTGAGAACGAAGAATATAGCACTTCGAACAACCTCATTGGATTCATGAAGCACATATACCCTGCAACCACAGAAGTTGAATGTTTGGATGAGAATTGTCGAAAATAGGCTTATTGGCTCATTTATCCATATAACGAAATTATACCTGCACTTCAACAGAATGGGCAATTACCACAAAATGTTTGGTTTCAAAAAGATGGAGCACCTCCCCACTATGATAGACGGGTTAGGAATTTTCTGAATTTTCCAAATCGATGGATTGGAAGTAGAGGATTCATAGAGTGGCCTGCTCGTTCTCAGGATCTCAGCCCGCTAGATTTTTTCTTTGGAGGTTATCTGAAATCACGTGTTTACGTTAGTCGAACAACAAACTCTCAGGAATTGAGACACAGAATTATTGATGAATATGAACTAATACGTGGAGAAGTCTTGGAAAGAGTGACTCAAGAATTTTTCAATAGAGTGGCATTTTGTCAGTAAGTGAACGGCGAGCATTTTGAACATCTGGAGTGATTTTGTTTCTCATTGTTCTGAATTATTGAAATATACACCTATTGTACAACTAGCAGTGTGTTATTCCTCGTTTTTCTAATTTTTAAACTCAGTATGCATGAATTCAAAATAACAAGATCTTTCAAAAATCTTCAAAAATACATAAAATAATTGATGGCATTTTTGGTTGAACCAGAAGTATATTATTCACAAAAAAATGTTTATCAGATGCATTTTGTTCCATTGCGCTTACCTGCAAATTTTCATAAATATCGTTCTTTTCGTTTGGAAGATATTTATGGTCCCATACTTTATCCCAAACCTGTATAACAGGGTGAGTAAAAAATGTGAACCAAGCTTTCTGGGGGTGATAGAACATTGGAAAATAAGTGTAGTTTGATGATTGAACTCATGACCCAAAATGCATATTAAGGGAGATATATCCTTCCAAAGTTGATAAAATTAAAATAATTTCTCCGCATAACTTCTGAACGATGAAAGCCACCCGATTGAAATTTTGTGCATGAATGTATGTTGTCAAAATACATTTTTTCGTCACACTTCCACATTTCTGATATTGTTATAAAGGGTGTTTTCAGAGGGTGAGTCATGATTTTTTGTAGAAAACTTTTTTCCCTGTATTATTTTCGGTGAAAAAACAGGAGCATTCGAGTTTTTGTAGTTACATGATATCAGCAGATTGATCATCGGTAACAATATTTTAGCAGGCCATGATGAATAATTTTGTTCTCAATTTTGACGTTCATGTCATCAACATTCGAGTCAACATTGTTGTAGTCGATTTGTTCGTGTGGTCATTTATCACTGCGATTATCAACTGAGATTTTAAGAAATATGGCAGGTTATTCGTTCTCTGAACAAACTGATATGCTTCTAATGCTTGGCGAGTGCTTCGGAAATGCAAATGCTGCTGAAATATCGTTATACCGATGAATCTCGCGATGAATAAAATCAATCTGATGATATCATGTAACTACAAAAACTCAAATATCTCACGAACGGCTCAATTTTTTGTATTTGAATAAGAGTACCTTTTTCATGTAATTTTCTTTGCTCCATCGAATGCTCCTGTTTTTTCATCGAAAATAATACAAGGAAAAAAGTTTTCTACAAAAAATCATGACTCACCCTCTGAAAACACCCTTTATAACTATATCAGAAATGTGGAAGTGTGACGAAAAAATGTATTTTGACAACATACATTCATGCACGAAATTTCAATCAGGTGGCTTTCATCGTTCAGAAGTTATGCGGAGAAATTATTTTAATTTTATCAACTTTGGAAGGATATATCTCCCTTAATATGCATTTTGGGCCATGAGTTTAATCATCAAACTACACTTATTTTTCAATGGTCTATCACCCCCAGAAAGCTCGGTACACATTTTTGACTCACCCTGTATATGTTTTTCCAGATTCTCACTTCGCCAGAGGCGGAGAAAAGTATGTGGTTTCTCAGAGAGGTCACGGATTGTGATGATTTTTTCATTACAAATATCAGTTCAGTCTTGTTTGTTCATCATTTTCTACAATTTTGCTAATTTTCAGGCTCTAGACCTGTTCATCGAATCGGACCATCTCTCTTCAACTGCATTCGACCAACAGCATCGTCAGCACGAGGTAATAGAACCAAAAGAAGAATAATATATCGCAAACTAGTTCGGACTGTGAATCCATGAGAAAACAGCAACAAAAATAGTGAGGAACGCAAATACTCGTAGATCGTACAAGTTGAGCATTAGAAATGAGAGACACGAAACAAAATGTTTGGTATGATTCATTGATCCACACAATGTGTGTTGAATATATGCGGACAACAAATCAGAAGATGCGTCGAATTCAAATGATGTCATTACGTACCTTTTTCTGATGATTTCTAGACTACCTCAATATTCTTCATCAATGGAATATGCAATTTAAGTGAAGCTCCATGTGAGTACTTTCCGATGTCTCATCAATAATCAATATTGTTCGTCATCTACTCAATTATGTTTACTGCATCAAGTCTACCCTCACTATGCTTTAGATCATCATATCATTTCATCAACTATGATGAGTTGACACAGCAGAGGGTATCAAATTTCTCATATATCTTCCATCTAAGGCAATATTTCTGTGATATCGGGAAGTGGTTGATGTTCTGCAGGGACAAAAGGTACTTCTTAGCTGGGACCCGGTGTATATGGCTGATATAAAAACAGCCATAAAATGCGAAATGAAAATCATAATATATCAGAAGATTTATCTCAGCGCCTACTAGTTCATCTCTCGCTATGAAATGGCGCAGAAGTAATACAATCGCACCGAGTCTGGCAAAGTATCAATGTGAAAAATACCCCAGATATATCATCCGGCTTATCATTTTCGAGCATAAGTCGTGAGAGTGGCGTAATGAAAAGAACGGAAAGCGAAAGGAAAAAATTACATGAAATAGACTAGTCAACAATTGTAACTGCTCATGATATGAGTGAAGTAGTAAGACTATACGACCAAGCAGAATGGCTGAACATATCAGAACAACTCAAGAGGTACGTGGAGAATGTGAATGTGAGGTTATGAGTTAATTATTGTTTTCTTCTATTTCAACTCGACCAGGTTGAAGGTTGTATAGTGATAAGATTGACAAGGTGACCAACTTAGTTCGTTGTTCAAGCAGCAGGGGGCCATCCTTTTGATAGAAGATGGAATAGTTCTTTCAAGATATTCTCATGTTCTATTGGAATATACGGAAGTGTTTGAAGAAATACATCACCTTCATGAATTTCCCACACCAAATTACTTTTGAATAACGTTGAATTGAACGTAACATTCATAAAAATGATTTTGGATATCAGCAACATCATGTTGGGATTGATGTTGTATTCAGCCGTATACGATTGAGCCACACAAAGTGTTTTCAATTCACCAGTAACGTTGACGAGCTTATATCTTATGATAAGGTGTACTTACGTCGTGATACCAGGAGATCCGGTGCTGCTTGGGATTCGCCCTAATGCTGCACTCGAAATAAACGTCGTCCCCCTCTTTTATCTCTTCGGGGTTGAGGGTGTTGCCGAGATGGAGGACCACTTGTGGGGGATCTGGGGAATAATCATATACGATGTTTATATGCCGACTCTAAGCGGCTTTCAACGGTCGGAGATGTGTATGAATAGGTGGGATTTTTCTTTCGCATTGATAATATCCCAAACGTGTCTCAGAACAAAGGATTTTTCATTCCAACCATAATATTAGATTTCTTTATCTTTCAGTATTTGAAAATTTGTTTCCAACTTGATTATCTGAAATTTGAAGCCTGAGAACTCGATGAATATTTGGCATAACAGGAAAGATGAAAGTAATCAGGAACAAAAAAAAATAATTGCTGGATACAGAGGTGGAAAATTTGAACAGGAACTACTGTCATACTGTCATCTGTCGGAGAAGAAGGAGGCATGATTGTTCATCAAAGTTTGACTCATCTGAAAGCCCCATGGAAATATCTTTGAATTCAAATGTGATATCACTATTGAAAACAAATTAGGAGATATCATAAGGTGAGTAGAGTGGTTTCGACTGAAATGTATCACGAATTGATCTGAAAAAAAAATTATACCAGTTTGGCAAGAAGATTCATATCAACATTTACTCGTGACTTGAACGTGAAATTCATTTTAAATGGATTCGCCTGAAAACAAAGACCTCATGCAAACCGCTTTCCCTAATTCTATTATCGATCCCAGTTCATATTTCCCCTCTTCCTGCCGATTCAACATACACTCAGCGCGGTTCAGGTTTTAATATTTATTTTTAATTTAAAGTTGGAACTGTTTCGCTACCTGGCCACGTGTTTCCCGAGAATCCAATTAAACAAATTCAGGATGTAGGCCGCCGAATAATGTGGCAAGCAAGCTGAATGTAACGCCGCTTGCTATAAGTCCTATCTACGGCAGAAATTTCCACCGAGGTGGATGTGAACAGTAGCGCAGCACTAGCGTTTCTGGTGCAGATAGGTGCTTGATTTCATTTTGCAATCCGATGTGAATTCCTCCCAGATATCTCATTTCAGTTCGTAAAAAGATTCTGTACATCGGGCAGGTATTTGAGGAGACCCTATACCTTCTCAGCTCAGTAGGACGAATTTGTCATAATAGGTCCATACCTGATCCAGAAACATCAATAAATTGCTTGATGAGAACCTAATCATCGGAATCATCCTGTGCATATCGCCAAGTTTGCCTGGGATGTTGCGTATGTGTCGTAGGAAATCAATATCTTCAGTCTTTTTCAACGGATCGGAGATGGTCAAAAATCTACTGAACAAGGTGGCTAGATCAAAGAAAAGTCCGGAAGATGTCTATAGGATCATTAGTTCTTCAAGTGGTTTTTTTTTAATCTGTGAACAACACGAAAGGGAAACCTATAATGTTCGAGGAACATCGTGTTAGCCAGCGGTGGAATTTTGGGAGAGAAGGAAGATGTTGGAATTTTTCTTGGAAGTTTGGAGGTTGTAAGCATAAGGAAAGACTTCACTAGGCAAAGAATTCCACAACTTTGCCGTTCTATCGATGGATGATGCTTGGTATAGCGATGTTCGACAGGTCTCGAGCCTGACAGTGTACGGGTGACCAGCCTGAGCTCGTCTGGCTTGTCTACTAGGAATCGCACGTGGTGGCATAATAGATGATATTTCTGTTGAGGACCGACCGTGGAAGTATCTATAAAAAAGGCAGAGATCGCCGACGTTTCTACGATGATCTAGAGAGGTCAATGATTTGGTGAGTGTTGTATCATCGACTAGGCGAATAGCTCTCTTCTGAATTGAATCTAAGAGCTCCAACGTATGTTTGGGGACTGAGCTCCAAACATGTGAACAGTACTCCAGTATAGATGAGCCCGTAGACAAGTTTAGGCAGATGATGTCGATGATAGAACAGAGTCGGAAGGATGCAGAAGATAGATTGCTTCGGTATCTTGACAGGTGGAGAGCTTTGATTCCAGTTACCTGATTTTGATGAATCTATTGCTGATTTCGATGGAGACGAACTGGAGAAGTCAGTATTGGGATGATTGGAGCAATCAAAAAGTACTATGGTACATATCAATATGTACCTGAAGAAGAACACCAACAGTCCTACCGAAGAAATACTCAGAGACATAAGTGAAATTCATCATCAAATGAGTTAGAATTGCATATGAAATTGAGCTTTCCATAGGCCACCTTGCTACATTTTCTGTGTAGTATCAATTAAAAAAATTCAAGAGAACACATCCTATTCAAGTATCTTGTCCTGCCTCATTCCTGAAAGTGATTTCCATGGATTATCGGTATATAACCAAAATATTCCATGAGTGGACTACTTATGAGGATTCAATGCTATACAACCAACTACTCATGTCGTCGATAAGATGAGTCATAGTTTCAACGTCATCTGTCATCATTATCTCCACGATCATGGACATGGAACACTAAGTTCACAATCGAGTCAGATTGATTCCAAACAACGACGCGAATTGCAAAATATGAGAATGACTACCAAGCATTCATTGTCATATTCTACCAACGCCGATTCCAAATAATTTTTCGAGATTCGGTCCCCGCCTATGTATGAATCGTCGTTTACATTTACATGAAACGAATGTCACATTTTTTTTTATTATTTCTTCGCCGCAACAACCCTTACAATGATTTCCATCTTATTAAGAATGCGCGGAATTGTATATTACCTTGGCGATAATTTTCTCGGTGACAGATATTTCCTGAAATTGTCCAACTGAATTTCAGCACCGACTACACCACTCACTCTGTCTGCACCAGCGAGATTGTGCCTCTTGAATCTCTATTTCAGCTTACAACTACTATACCGGGTGTCCCATCGAAAACTTTCCACCCGGATTTACTGGGAAATGACAAATTATTTTCGGAAACGCTAAAACTCCGCAGAAGTTGAATGTTTGGTGTGGTATTTTTGGCAAAAATATTATTGGACCACTTTTTATAGATGATAATTTAAATGGACAAATGTATTTGCATTTTATTCAGAATGCCATCGATCCCATGATAACGGATATTATCGAAAACGATGGAGATTATTCGGCAGACAACCTCCATTTTCAACAAGATGGAGCACCACCTCACTATGCAGTAGCGGTTAGAAACTTTCTGGATGAACGATATACCAATCATCGGATAGGGCGACGAGGACTAATTGAGTGGCCAGCTAGATCACCGGACCTCAACCCGTTGGATTAATTTTGATGAGGGCATCTCAAAAGCATACCGCCACACCGCCAGAGTCACTAGAGGATCTACGTGGTCGAATTGTAAACGAGTGCGGCAGCATAACTCCAGAAGTATTGGAAAACGTTCGTAATAATTTCGAAAGTAGACTTTATCATTGTATGGAGGTAGGAGGGGCTCATTTCGAGCAATTAATAAATTGAATTTTGATAAGAACAGGTACGATATTGATTATTTAAATTAAACCTATTACCACACTAGTCTCAAGTACCAGTCAGTCGATTTTGGAAAAATAATGAACGTTTGGATAGCGAATGAAGAGAGCTTTCAGATGATGTATCACTCGACCCAAGTTTCCTATGATGATTCGCAATGGGGTAGCCGCCCCTGTCAGGGGGATGAAGTTCCGTGACTAAATTCATCACTGACATGTGTCTCCCTAGAAATCAAAATCGACGTGTTTCAGCGTTTCCGAAAATAATTCGTCATTTCCCAGTAAATCCGTGTGGAAAGTTCTCGTTGGGACACCCTGTATATGCATAAGATAAGGTGGTTGTACTATTTTCATGTGGAGCGGCTAGCGTCATCAATACGGCTTTAGATTTGACACGTCAAGCATGTGAAGACCTCGCAGCCCAGCTGATGGCATTACCGTTAACGATGTTGAGGGTGTAGGTTAGTACAGGCTGTCCCATTTTCGATGTCCTTACGGGATATCTCGCTTATTTTTGAAGATACAGATTTGCGGTTTTCGCGAACGTTGGCTACTTTCTTGTGAAACTCACGAAACCGTGAACAAAATTTCCATAGCCCGCTTCGTTCCTGAGATACAGGGCGAAAATGAAAATATTGCATTTTGGGACCCCCCCTGTATCTCAGCCATCTTTCAACTTAGAGGAAAAGTAAGAAATGTTCCTTTCACAATTTTTCAAGTAGAATCCTGTGGCGTGGTCAAATTTTTTAATGAGCTGTCGTTATTTAGATATAACCCAAAGTTATGTTTTTTTAAATAGAACACCCTGTATATTTTTCAATATCTGCAACAAGAAAGCTTTGCGCTTTTCAAAAATATAAAACACTTATATGATATTTTGAGTATTAGTCCTGTATTTGGGTAATTTTCAGTTTTTTATGGCAAGTCAAGACAAATAACTTTTACTTTTATTATTATTTTTATTATTATTTACTTATTATTCTGGATTATTATTCGCCATTGTATGAAAAATTTGTAAACTTTGACAGGTAGGTGACAAGAATTGTAAACAATCTGCATTTGTGTTTTTTATTTCATAGCTACCTACTAATTAGGTCCACAGCTTTCAGTCAATCAATAGTACGAAACGAAATTAATAGTAAGTGTGTGACGAAACACTGTGTCAGCAATAAGAGAAATATGAAAATTTGTGAAGTGGATAATGTTGCCACATTTTTACAAGACCTATTAATAAGAAACCAACTAAAATCAGGAACTGTATGGTGGTGACAGCTGTCTTCCATTATGAGGTTACCATTATGCTGATCGAATACTTACAAACAACGTTCATTCTGAAGAAGTCATCCAGTACCATTCCTGGCAGTTTGACATTTTCTCCTATGCACTTGAAAATGCTGCCATCATCTTCTGGAACAGGAACAAAGGTCATAGTATTGACCACAGATGTATCGTTTGTATCTTCGAGTACCTGAGTGAAAAACCCAAAAGTTCAGATGAATAATACCACCAGGATCCTTGATCCAAGCCTTACCTTCCCTCTTCTAAAAGGGCGATTATCTCTCGTCCATGTGACCAGAGCTTTGGGCCTTGAGCCTCTTACTTCACACTGGACAGAGATTTCTTCGTCTGCTACCAGCTGTCTTGGTTTGTTGATGATTATCACGGCTGTAGGCCGCACTGAAAAACATAAATCTCAATGAATGCATCAGCATAATTTGTGTTCTCATCCATTTCTTGTCATATCAGTGTATATATTAGAAAAACATTGGATAATATCAATGCATCGTTTCTGTGACGAAATTATATCGAAGACCAATTAGTTCCAGCAAGTTACTGATTGTAACAGAATCTCACTCGCACTGACGTTTCAAAATGAACTTCCATAGCCTTCTGTCTCACTGAATATTGCGTTAGTATTTTGAGATGAACAAAATTAATCAGTTCTGTTTATCCTTATCAGTAGAATTAGCAAACAATCAGCTGCTTACATAATAATTCCAGTCTCACAGTTTTCTCTACCGGCATCATTAGCTTCGTATTGCTGGCTTGACATTTGAAGGTGGAGTTGAGATGATCTCTCGTCACACCGTTGATCTCTAACCTGTTGACTATCACGTGATTGCCTATGGCTTCCACATTGCCTTCCACCATCCTCTCGTTGACAAACCATGAAACTGTCGGTGTTGGTCGACCTGAAGATGAAAATCAATCGTAGTCATTGGAAATATTATATGTAGTTGGGGTGCAGGAATATTCGATTGCACCCTGTACACGCGCCTGGCCCTGTTTTCGCATGTATCTAGAAATTGTCCTGGATTGACGTTTCCTTTTTGGTATTGTTTCGCTGAACTGACGGCTTTCTAGTTCGCTGCAGGTTGATGGTCGTTTTTTCGCAATTTGTTCTCATTACGAGAGTGCACGGTGAGGTGCTGAATAAATAATCCGACTCGAATACAGTGGGTGCGTCATGGGGGTTATAAATCCCTTTCCCCTCTCGTCAAAATCAAGGCGAAGGTCTTCCCAAAATATAATTTTTCTATTCACGTAACTGAAATGACATCCAACTCTGAAAGATCGATCAATCATGAATTCAAAATAAATAATTCTTTCAAAATATCAAAGGAGAGTTACCAACCACACATATCTTTCTGGACCTCGATGAACTGAATAGAGATGAAAGTAAATATAGGAAATGAAAGAGTGAGAGACAATCTGATGAAAGGAATGAGGATTCTATACAAATATCGTGAGAATTAAACAAGGAAAGACCATCCACAAAACAATCAGTTCAGAATCACTGAGGAAGCGTTCTGAGCCCAATACTATTGCGAATGAACATGGATGATATGATGAATTATATGAGGGCAAAGGTATCAGAAATGCAAATGGGTAACTATGTTGGAAGAGAAAGTTCTCAGAATCAATAAAGACAAAAATATAGATGGGGGCGGAAGCTGCATCTCGAATGAATCACAGAAGAGGAAAATAGTGGCAATGAACATGAAATATTCGAGAAAGGTGAAAGGAGTTACACGTGGAAGGAAATGAATGATCAGAAATGAACTCTTTCCTCGTCAATTTTAATTCGCTATGCTCGTGCTTGAGATACACATCACTGGAATCATTCCATACCAATTTTCATATTTATTTATTTATTTATTTATTTATTTAAGGTAACAAGATTATCCAACAGATGAGCTATATATAGCTCTTCCAATAATAGGATAATACAGAGTAACAAAGTATGCTTCCATTTACATGAGTTGCAAGCCATGTGTGCTTAGACTGAACAACAATATATCATTCTAGAGGAAAATATACAAAAAACATAATCCATTTCAGCAAGTAATAAACGACTTAAACAAAAAGAGAAGATATAGTTACACTTTGTTATTTCCTACAATTGTAGTTCATTAAGAAGTGTAGAAATTCAGCAAAAAGGCCCTCAATTGTCTCTTGAACCCATTCAAATTCAGGTGAAATAAATCAACATCAGAGTGGCAGATCGTATTGTATGAGTTCATACACCTTATAAGGGGTGAATTACTATAATAGTTGGTTGAGAAAGGCGGTGGGTAGAATGTGAGTCTATTCCTAACAGTTCTAGGATTACAATTCAGATTCAATAATTCTGTACATGTTTCGGAATCGATATAGTTGTTGAGAATTTTGTAAGTGAATAATATGTCCACAAAATCTCTTCTAATGAAGAGATTCTCTATTTTGTAAAAATTCAAATTTTCTTCGTAGTTCCGCCAGTGACGAAGACGAGAGAATCTGTAGTTCAGATTACTGATAAGTTTTTTCTGAACATGTTCAATTTGATTAACATATTTCTCATAAACCGGGTTCCAAAGTGTAGAACAATATTCTAGAATTGGCCTGACTAAAGATTTGTATAGTGTGGTAATAGATGAATGGTTTCGAAATTCCTTGGTGTTCCTCAAAATGAATCCTAGAGTACGGAGTGCTTTTCTAGTAACTGATTGAATGTGTGATTCAAAAGATAATTTTGTATCCAGTATCACGCCGAGATCGCGAACTTCCTCTGTTGTTGATATTACCTGATTATTGATATGCACATTTCCGGTGATACGGTTTGGTGATCGAGAAAATACGATATTGTAACATTTGTTTGTATTGATGAATAATCTATTTGTATTGCAGAAGATTTGAAGTCTTTCAAGATCTTCCTGAATACAAATATAATCTGATCTCTTTTCAATTTTCTGATAAACTTTCAAATCGTCAGCATACATAGCAAATTTCGAAAATTTAAAGCAGTCTTCAACATCACTTACAAATATGCTAAATAAAATGGGGCCTAAATGTGAGCCCTGCGGAACCCCTGAAGTAATTAAGCAGTTGGCCGACTTTACATTATTCAAAGCGACATACTGATATCTCTCAGTAATATACGATTCTAGGAGTTTCAACAGATAACCGTGCACACCGAAATTTGATAGCTTCACTATCAGAGTAGAGTGATGTACCTTATCAAATGCCTTCGAAAAATCGGTGTACACCGCACATGTAGAAACTCCATGTTCCATGTTATCAAATACATTCTGTACAAAGGGTACCAAATTGGTTACAACCCCTCTTTTTTTGAAAAACCCATGTTGGTGAATTGTTAAGTGGCTTTTAGACAGAAAAAATAATTTCTGTGTGATGATGGCTTCAAATACTTTAGCAAATATATTCAACAAGGAAATTGGTCTGTAATTTCTGCCGTCTGTACGAGTTCCCGATTTATGTATTGGTATTACTTGGGCAATCTTCCATTTAGACGGAAACTTTCCAGAAATCAAGGATTTGTTGAATAATATATACAAGGGGCGAACTAAACTTGATTTACACGATCTTATAAATACCGGCGGTATACCGTCAGGACCTGATCCTTTCTTTTCATTGAGACCTGTAATAATATCTTGAATGTCTATTTCAGAGATGAATGTTATGTTGATATTGTTATCTGATAATTTTTCTGGAATTAGGCAAGGGGTTTGGTTACTTTCAAAAACACTACCAAAATAATCCGAGAACATATTGCATATAGATTCTGTGTCAGTGTATGAGTTCCCATCGAATTTCATCTCTGCCGGGATAGAATGCTTAGTTTTCTTGTTGGACACATATGACCAAAAGAATTTTGAATCTGTTTTTATTTTGTTTTCTGATCTATCTATATAGTTTCTATTATCTTTGTCAATATTCTTTTTCAATTCTTTCCGTAAATATGCGAATCGAGAATAAGCCTCTGGATTTTTGAATTTTTTCCATTCTTGGTGATATCTTATTTTTTCGTTCATTAACCTTATTGTTTCTTTTGAAAACCAGAATGGGTAACTCTTTTGATTGATTAGTTTGTTTGGCACAAAGTCTTGTATAGCCTTATTTATAGTTTTATAAAAGTTATCAACACAAACATCGACATCTACGCAATTGAATAATTCTTCCCATTGTACATTGTACATGTACATATGATATATTCAACTATATTGTACTACAGATCATATTCCATCAACACAGTCCTAGTCGTATACGATGAATGATTGAATAGCTATATAAGATATTCTGAATAAAAAGGTGTTTATTCACGGGAAGCAAAGGAGAGTTGAAGAAAAAATGAGCTCTCACTCGTTCAATTGCCATTTTCAGATATTCGAGCTCCAGAACTTGGAATTCAAAAGGAAGCTATTTTGTAAAAGAATTTCTTCGGCATCATTGAGTGAAATATGAAAGAAGTAAATAGCTTTGATGCAATAGGAATTCCGAATTACGATGAAGCCTCTTTTACCGCCATGTTGAGTGGAATATAATCGAACTTTTTCAGCTTCAATACGGAACCAATTAGATTTTTTTGTTTCCAGTCACGTGCAACTCAATATCTAATCAGCACATGATTGCACCGACTTTTCCTGTCTATCCTGTCAGCTCGACAATAGATCATTATAGTTTTTTGCATCGAAATGTGACCAATGCAACCCATTCATGACCATGTTGAATTGGATGACGAATTATTTCTGAAATAACGAATGATCCGTGCTATATTACCTTCTTCTGTATAATCAGATCATGGTGGTTATGTATGAAAATCTGGCAATTCTGGATGAATACTCAATGAAAAGTTGCTCGAAACTTCGTGATTGCTCAACCTCATACAAGATTCCACTTATTTAACGTGTTGGTGATGAAGAAAATGAGGAAAATTAATATGTAGATATTTCTGCTGAAGAATATGATGGAAGTGACGATATGTATGCCGTTGCTATTGAGACATACCCTGTTCATTTTCATGCGAATCATGTCTCAGATTTTATTCTTAATTCTACTGGAGATTCCAGGAGATCCATTCCCCCCTTCTGTATTATTAATTCAAACCGGAAGAATCCACTCGCGCCTCCCCAATTACTAGACAGACTGTCACACTTTCACTGAACTCTCGCGACCCTCTTAATTAGGCAACAGTCGCTTCCCATGAATTGAAATTCGAGTTGTATCTTCTAAAAGAATCATCCGAGGTGCTGAAATTGGATGATTTTGACGACAGCGCCAGCAGTGACACCTTTTCCTAATTGGGATCTTCTGCGGTTATGGAGCGGCCAGAGTGACGCGAAATTCACAAAGAAAAGGAAATACAAATTTATGAATATAGGAATCCTAATGAACAAATAATGTAAGGCTGACAGCTGTGATAATGATATCAACCTTGCCACTGATGATTGATATGAATGAGCAATAAAACAGTAATGTGATGAAACGAAATGAAAATATAGTAAAACAGGATCAACTCAGTTCTTTTTCGAAATCCTTCACGTATTTTGACCTCTGAGTTCCACAATAGGAACGTTAGCAAGCCCATATTTTTCATAATGACAGAGACAGAGTTAAAATTCACCATCTTTAATAATAATAATAATAGTAATAATAATAGCTTTATTGTCCAACAGAAACCCATTTACAGGACAATTTTTCAGGATATAATAAACAAAAACAAACGTGTGAGTAGTAAATAAGCACTGGATGTTCACATTTCTTACCACAAGACAGTGTTCGCAATCTTGGTCATGTAATTCACTTTACAATTGAATATGTCACAGTTGGCAGCAATTCGGTTGTAGTTATTACACATTACATATATAGGCGAACTGAGTATGACATTCGTATTAGCTCTGGTAATTCTAAAAGTTACCGAAGAGCGATTAGGATAAGCAGGTACATTAAAATTCAGCTGCTTCAATA
Organism: Gastrophysa polygoni; assembly: GCA_963576655.1. NCBI lineage: Eukaryota > Metazoa > Arthropoda > Insecta > Coleoptera > Chrysomelidae > Gastrophysa > Gastrophysa polygoni. The sequence goes on along the minus strand of OY755091.1, from coordinate 4,283,282 downwards.
TATCACTACAGTCGATTGAATTATTCAACAGTTCATACAGAAGATCTCATATTTAAACGCTCACATAGATCACTGTTGGTGATTTCTCTTCGAGGATAAGTACCATCAGTTTTGAATACTAAATATTTCATGAATTTACGCTGGACCTTTTCCACGGCTTGAATATGGACTTCATAAAATGGAGACCATATTATACTAGCATATTCAAGTTTTGTTATGACATATGTGAAATACAATAGTTTGATAGCTCTCATATTGGTTAAATCCCTGCTATTTCTAACAATAAATCCATACGATCTGAGTGCACATGCAACTTTTGAGCGTATATGTTCATTAAAAGTAAGCTTTTGGTCAAAAACCACTCCCAAATCCGTAAACTGTTCAAGATGTTCCAATATAGATCCATTGATTCCATAAGGATACTCAATAACGTTTTTCTTTCTTGTATAACTAACCACTCTACATTTATTAATATTCAAACATAGTTGATTCTTATCACACCATCTATGAACAAGGTTCAATTGATTTTGAAGAGTACGGCAATCATCGTAGTTATCAACTGATGAAAATAGTTTTAGATCATCAGCATAACACAAATGATGAGCAATGATTGTGTCACATGAATCATTGATAAATAATAAGAACAATAATGGACCTAGGTTAGAACCCTGAGGTACACCAGATGTAGCATAATATTTGTCTGATACAAAGCCATCTTTCTTGGGATCGTTTCGGGTAGACATCATGAGCAATCGCCCTTCCATTTCTCGTAGAGAATATTTTTCATACATTCATGGAGTCCAAAAGAAGAAGAACACCCTCGAACAAGAGTTCATTTTCTTTAGAATCCTTGATGAAGGTGGAGTCACCTTCTTGGAAGGCGCTGTTACATGATAATCTGCGACATTTTGTTCCACGTGACTGATTCTCCTGACAGATTCTCATCTCAGAGAGCACCAAAAAATCACAATCCACTTTTCTTCAAGAGGCTGAATAACGTGGATTCAACTTCTTATGAATCCTGATTGAATTTGACCTATGGGGCCACTGCATGAAAGATCATGCAATAGTGATTATTGGAGCATGATATTTTCCACTACTAATCTGAAAAATTACCATCATACCAAATATCAACAGATGAAAAAAAAAACCTCAGATGATCAGTAAAACGTTTTCAATGTAGGAGGATAATGATGGTGGAAAAATACCTAGGTCAATAACGAAAAATTGTCTGTGCAACCAATAAATCATTCATCATCCATCCAGTTTTGAACCAAATATTGATTGAACTGCAAAATTCTTTATAGTAATAAGGATTATTTATTGGAGCTATGGAAGAATTAACATTGGGAATTTTCGAATGATTAATAATACAAATGTTAGAGGATTAGAGGTGGGCAATAAAGCCATCGATTGGAAGAATATTGAAATTGAGGGTTGATGCGATAATTTGAAAGGATTAAAAAGTGAGATCTCGAGAGTTCAGGAGTTTGAGAGATTTGAAATCATTATAATAAACACTTAAGTATAGATTTGGTAGTAGTGACATTCCTCAAATTCCAGACCACGTCCTTTTTCTGACGGCAAATAAATTAATGAATGAATAAATAAATATCATGATGTTATAGATATACTCCCAAGATATTTCATGAACATTGAAGGTTTTCTCAAACGTGTTGTCGAACGACGAAGGAAATATCCATTCTCGGAGAAAATGTCAATATAATGTCTCAATGTATCAATATATCAATATAATGTCTGTCTACAATATATTGATATTAGAAGCATCACTATTTGTAGAAAGTAATATATCTTTGTTTCCACCTAACAATAGCATTCATAACCACAACACAAGGAACGCTTGTGATATACATATCATGAATTTTCATCTAACAATTTTCAAAAAAGGTCCTGTATTTGCCTGCAGCACTATTTACAACAAAATTTCACCAGATTTGAAAAATGTTGATAATGTAAGTCAATTCAAAAAATTGTTGATAAAATACCTTAAAGAAAATTCATTTTATTCTATAGATGAATACCTACAATCATAAATATATTGCAGGAATTAATATTGGAATTTCCTTTTCCTCACAAACTAATGTATGTATGTTATATTTTCATGTATATATATATATATATATATATACATGTATGATTGTTAATACTATGGCTGTGACTTTTCACTTCCTGTAAAAGGTTATACGAGAATAAAGATTATCTATCTATCTATCCATATCGGTGAATAATCACCAATAATGCATGTTACTCCACTTTCCTCACGATTCTTGTCTAGGCCCTCTCGGAGTATCAGGAAATCGAATACCCAAAATTGAAAAAAATTCCCGGCTATTATGCTTCGAGTTCATAGCAGAAAATATTGTTGTTGTTCATTCCGGACCCAAGAAGGAGAATGACGAATTTCGTTTCATCACTCGTCCATGTTCGCGACCATTAAGAATTGAATTTATCCAAAGAAAAAGCGATCATTTTCTTTATTTGATCTTCGCTCTACGCTCGAACAAGAGAAGAACAATGCCGTGGTGGGAAATGACCAGGTGTGACTGAAATATGAATGTGAAATTGAAATATTCCCGACAGGGTTGCCCTCCTGTGGACAGCAATATTCCAAAGAAATGAACGATATTTGTACCCACAATGAATTCACCGAATTTACATCGCTTTCGTTCGGTAATCGAATGAAAATTAGTATGTGGATATTATTTTCCTCGACTGAGGTCTCCATCGATTTTGATATTGTAACGTCGAGCCTTTTTGTTTGCTTTTCGTTTTCAATTATCCAACCCATCAATTCGATTTCCAATTATAATCCTGAGCGTAGAGTTCATCCACTCGATTCGAAAGCACTTCCGAAAGAACAAAAAATTATAATGAGATTGTGAAATGTTTTTTTAATTTTCGATATTGAATATCCCCCATCAGGATCAACCATTCATAGCCCTAATATGGGCTATGATATTTATGCAAACACAGTTGCCATTATTTCGAAATAGTTTGGCAAATTCTATATATTGAGTATTCATGCTCTGATTCATATCATTCATAACCCATCTGGATTATTTATTGAACAATGACCTCAGTCTCAACGACATAACCAGGTTCCGAACTCATTTCATTCCATGGCAGGTATTATAATCGTGAGATTTCGAAAAATCTCATCTGAATAGTTATTTAGCCAACCAGTATGAATAAAGGCGATGATTGATCGTTTTTCCGTGGAACTTTATATGCAATGAAAAAGAGGAGACTCACTTTTGATATTCATCGGGGTTATCCAATTGCAATAATTACACAATCTGTGTAGTCATATGACAGTCAACTTGTCAGCCATTGTGACTTTTTTTCTTGAAAACTAGATCAACGAGAATCACAGCAAAATCCTATAAGCTGTTGGGACTTATAAATTCTTGATTGATATCTTTTTTTTCTATTCAAATACAGATTTCAACTGATATCACCTTCAAAACGGTACGTCACGATGTTAGTATGGTTACCTATACCACAATCATTCATTGATTGATCGAGAAATTGATCGCTAATAGGGGTTATCGACCATTTCATAAACGTTGAACTCGGTAATACGAGATCGACGAAAAAATATATTCCTGAACAGTTCTTCTTTACTGAGACGAGCATTCTGCAGTTTCATCGGATATATTCGTTGAGTGTCAAAAAATATTCGCTAAGAAACAGGGTAACCATGAAAATTGTTGCTGGTTTCTGCTTACATGAATGGAATAGTTAGTGTAGGACCAAGGGGAAAAGTTGAATCAACCAAAACGTCACATATGGAGAAATATGACAGATGAAAAAATAATCGTGGAATTACTGTAGACTCACCTCCTCTCACTTCACAAGTTAATACCAAGTCGGATTTCTCCTCTAGAGGTCCCACGACACCGGAAACGTCCCTTCCGGAATTGTCGTATATTAGCAGTTGATGAGGAGGAACTGGAACAACGAGAAGGAAAAATAATAATCATAATTGTTCTTGCTTGCAGGGAATCTTGATGCAGGAAAAGAAAACTTCTTTCTCGATCTCTTCGCTTCACATTTCCAAACAAAATTCAAATGAGTGACGACAAAAAGCATAAATTAACAAAGTAATCGCGAAGTAATGAGAAGTTTAAAATTGTGTTTTTGGGGAAAATACGCCCCGAAAGCTTTGTGTAAGAAAGTGAACTGCCTAGCCATCTGTTTAAAATGTATAAAATGATTAAATTATGATTAAAGTGGAGGCGGCATATAATGAAATTCTCCTTCAGGTTACTAAATTCATTTCGCCGGGACTCTTTCGCTCCGAAATTTCGAATGACATAATCGCAGCTGAAATTATTAAGCCAAAATGGATAAGACACAACTCTGGAGCAGTGTCGAGAAAATGAACGAAAATATTTACTCTTAATCACGTTGCATTATACGATTACGGGCATAGGAAGTTTATTAAATTCTCAGTTGGGAAAGTTTTCACGAAAAACTTTCAGATACGATTTCGGCTCGTTACAGTTATGGACGGAATGTGATCGAACAGAAAGCTTCTAGAGAAAGAGAGAGAGTTGCAAGCGACAAGGATGCATACAAGGTGAAATAATAAAAAAGCTTACTGATACTTGTATTATATTTGGCAACAATGTTTGAATGTGATAAAGGTGGAATACACCTATCAATGCCTACTCCTGTCAATGATAATCTTGCAAGAAATCTATAAAATATGCCATGTTAAATAAAGTGAATGAATGCTTTATAAACTCATTTTGAAGAATAATCTATTATTCAATTCTTGCGAGCTTTCGAAACGAATATTATTGTGACGATTTCTATCATGTTATACATCCATGACGTACTCGATTGGAAATTTGTGGAATTTCTGTCGGTGTACCACAAGGAACTGTATTGAGTCCAATTTTATTCCTGGTTCATATCAACAGTATTTCCTTGAGAAAATGAATTGAGATCATATATTATCATTATCACCATACGCATTCGAGAAATAATTCTGATATGTCCTGCTTTGTAACCTGACTTCACCTAACCTAACCTACTTATCCTAACCTAACTTCAGGGCACTCATTTTTGTCATGAGAACATGTTCCATCATCCAGTAAAAGCAGTTCTCAATTTGAATTGCAGAAGTGAAGATGCAGATTTTGTCAGAAACCTGCTATGGAAAAATTTCAGACTGACATGTATACAGCATCTTCCGCTTCCATTATGTCGTCGATCATTTCTTTGTACTCGTATATAACTGTTTGAGTTGTTCGACAAATCCAGGACGGCGTGCGTCAGATTGTTTTCCTCCTTTAATCGGTTTGTTGTAGAACTCCCGAATTCATTTCTAACTTTTATCCAACTTAAATGATGGATGGGATGATCTATCATGATCCAGACATCATTTCGAGGAGATTTTTTCGACGTTATGAGTTATGAGGAACACAAAAGCTAATAAACAAACGTACAAAAGGATGTATTCGATTTTCAGTTGAATACAGTTGAAAAAAGTTTCACTTGCACCGTGGTTCCATATAACCATACAATGTTCTTCATACTACTGGGTTATTCATGTACTGGGTGTCAACATATTTTCTTCAGACAAGCCATGGTTTCTAGTAAGACATTCAAACTTGGCAGATTCAAGAATCGAAAAATGTTCCTATCTTTCGCACTCGATGCAAAAATACAAATGCTTCTGAGAAATTATACGTACCGACGATTTATTTTGGAACTTTGTGATAGTACTCGTTCGTTGAGGAGAATAAAATCTACTGAGTGTTTCATTTGGAATTCCCAAGTAAGTTGCATTTCTGGTGAAAACAGAAGTGATGGTAGATTGAAAATATCTGAAAGATCTTCTGACCTCCTGCTAAGTTTGAATAATATACCTTCGGAACTATGGATATCATGGATTGTCTGAAGAATGCGCAATGTTGTGAAATAATATGCTCATTATCATGTTCGCTGAAACAAGGTAGTTCAAAAATGACACCATCTTGGGCCCGAAACCGTGAAATTCCCATAAATTAACGCAACGAACATTCATATTGCTGTTGCCTTTTGAGTGACGTGTCTTACTTAGTACTCGCCTTTTTGAAATCATTGCGATAGGATGATTGTTAAGGTGGACGTATGTCAGTTGATGATAAAATGAAATGATTACTCTCTCGGAATGAGAATCGAACTGTCGAACAAAAATTGTATGTTGTGTATATCACCTTATACTGGGTGGCCCAATGAAAACGAAACAAGGCCGATTTGACATAGTTATCGTTCTCAGAAAAAAAAACGCTCGGACCGGTCGATTTTGATTCCGAGGGGGGAATATTTTATTTCATACTGCATCATAGAACATACCTTTACGTACCTGATTTCAATCCGGAAAATAGACTTTCACAGGATAGGCGCACGTAATATTTCATTACGTGCTACTATCCCGTAATGAAATTTTACCGGATTGTAAATATTGAAAACTCAGTTATGCGTCAAAAGCATGAATACATTTATTGAAAATTCAACAGCTAAACAATACACAGAAATTACTTATTGCTAATAATAATATTAACCGTTAAATTTTCGTTCCCATGAATATGGATACCAGGAGCTCCATTGGATGAATTATTTATTAGGGAGTTGCTACTTGCTGATACATTCCCATTTTTTTGTTGTAGCACTTCAGCAAAGTTTTCTCCATGTTGAATCATGTGAGATACCCTGTTTTTTTAGCAGTATGAAATAAAATGTTATACGTCACACGTCCGGTAAACTTTTACAGTAGTCGTTTCGAAATTCCGGACTCGGCTTGCGCCTCGTCCGTAAACATCTCACTCGTACTGTGAAAGTGTACTTACCGGACTAGTAGCGTAAATATCTATTGCGCATGTTTTCAACTTTTTTACTTCAAACCCCTTGGAGGGGTGAGCTCCGACCCTTGAATCTCAAATGTGATGAGGGATCAATACATCATTTTGAAGGTAATCGAAATCTCTTACCAACGCTTTCTTGTTTTTGGAATTCAATGCAGAATTTCTCGAGAAAATACGTTCATGAAAATAATCGGCTAGCAGTGATGGAAAGTAACGCTTTTTTCCCTTTCATCACTATTTCTCATTTTGTAGTTAGAACGATGTTCATCGAAGAAGTGCCTTCTGTGTTTTTTTTAAATCCTGTCCTATTTAACATAACATGAATAATCATTGATTTCAATGTCAGTTCCTTGATCTCTCAGTGGAATGCATCCCTTTTTTCTTCCATTGGGCCAACCTGTATGTCTGCATGTGTGTACAGAAATAAAATAATAAGCAATCCATGAGCAATCAAAAATAGCTATTATGCCTACGAGTAACTCATGAATGTCTCTCGTGATTTCAATCTACTTCCAGTAGAAGAAGAGATGCTTTACTTTTCTACTCGAATAATCATATATGTTCCACATATTCTCCAAGCCAGCTTCAAATCGAACAACGAAAAGAAAAATGCAACTGAAATAGAAAAAAAAAAGTTTCATACGAGCAACTTTCCCTTCTGAAAAACTTCATTGAAATATTTCCCTTTCTTTCCGATACCCTTCTGTTCAAACACGAAATAACTTTTCGAAATGCTCAAGTCCTTTTTTAAAAAGATTTATTTGTTTCAGCTACAAGTGAACTGATTCAATGATGTACAAAATTAGATTTTACTAGCATGAGCGCAAGAATGCAACTGACGCGAACATTTATAATCTCGTTAACATGATGTTCGAAAGATGATATGCCGTCTTGGCATAGTCAGCATTTTCTTGGAATCCATGAGATATTTCAGGCAAAACAGCTAGTCTTACCAATGACTGTGAGATTGATGGCGAAGTTTCTGGTTGGGGACGTCCTGAAGTCCACCCTGCACCTGTAGACACCCTCATCGTCCAACTGGACACCGTCCAGTGTCAAGGCCGCCGGTTTCGACACCGTGACGAAGTAGGCACGTGGCCCGAATATGGAAGGATCGGACCAATGAAGAGCCTTGTTGAATGCTCTCCCACGAACATCGAAACTGCAACAAAAATCAATCGTTGAGATATTGCGATGGGAAATTATTTTCAGAAGAACCGAAACTGAAATGAAAACGAGTCGTTGTGCTGATTCAGAGGGTGGAATATTCGAATTATTTTTCTGAAAGATATGATAGTTTGTCTATCCTCACTTGTTCATAGAGTGATTCACTCAACAATGCGAATAACTTGATGTGTCAGCATACCATTTTTTGCCGCAATCTCCATTATACATGAGCACAAATTTGATATTCATTGTTTGTTCAACATCTCAACTGGTGAGGACAGCTCAATGAATAAACGTCCGAATATCCAAAAGAATATTCAGCATGATATGATTATGATTATATCAATTGTTGAGATCTACTACGTGACAACAATAATCAGTATGAGTTTCTCTATGAAATAGACTGTCGAGTGATATCTCTGATAGATCCTTTGACAAAGATGCTAAAGGTGCAAGGTATAATGGGAAGTGCTAAATATTGGAGACAGTTCGATACCATGAATGAAGATTTGACTTCGCTAGAGAATCACACAAGGGACAGAATGCCCAATGTGAAGATATGGGACGACCGCATGAGATCCAGTGCGAAAATTGCTCCACAAAGACTTCACAAGATCGTAAATTCTACCCATCTTGGACTACTGTCCACATGTTTGGAGTTCAGCTTCCTAACAGATGCCGAAGCTTTGGAATTCTTTCACCTCGTTAAAAAGTGGAAGATCCCATTTTACAGGTATTCCCATGCTGGAAATATCAGTTCCTAATAGTAAATCTCGTCAATCAACCAACAACGAGCGATCCCAGGTATACAAACTAGACGACCTTCCGAGATCATGTCATCTTACCCATATTATCAAATCAAATGCTATCGCACACACACCGAGTCACAATTTATTAGGATCTCTTGATAACTCTAGGAAGCTTGGTGGATACAATTTTTCTTCATATTTGATTTCGATAGTTCGAAGGGTAGATCTTCGACCTCAGTTAAAGGGTGTGATTGAAAATTCCAGACCAGTAATTGATACCATTTCGACATTTTGTGACTTTGTGATAGGGCATTATTCATGAGATCAGCTTTATACCACCTTTATATAGTGAAAAAATGATCAAATTTGTCTGGCAGTATGTTTTGTAGAATATTTCCAAAGGTACATCATTTGATGACGCGAAAAGGGGAAGAACCCCAACTGCTCGTGAAAATTTCAGCCCTTGCACATTTCGTTCTGTCAAATTCGAATGAACGAAATGTATTCGACAGTATTCGCTGATGTTTGTGCTGATCCATGCCGAGAGTAGGGATCATTACTCAAAACGATAAAAGTCAAATTCCATTCAGTCGGCAGAAATAATCCGCTATTTGTAATTTCGTAGTGGCGGGATCGCATGATCAGTTTCACGAGACCGGCCGATTTTAATTAAAGAGAAAACGAAATCGGCGCCGTAAAAAGCACTTTAGATGGAAATCTTCGAGGAACTGGAAGTAAAACTAGCGAGAACGCTCATTTCGAAGCGAAGATAAAGTCAACATTAGTCGAAAAGAGGACCGAACCCGAAATAGTTTTCCTTTGAAGGATATAATTAATGAAGGTGGTAACGCTGCTGAGCAACTTTGCTAGTTAAAGAGCTCCGAGCTGTAAAAGGAGCCAAAGCCGTTTAATCAGCTGTAAAATTCCTGTAAATAACGTAAACCTTCACTCGAACGACCACTTTATTATTAAACTTTCGTACCCTTTACTTTGTGAGGAATTATTCATTTCGTGAAACAAGGTTTCCAATCGAATTCTCTTATGAATCATCAGATTTATCGATGCTTTTCAAAATTCATGAATTTCAAATATAAGAGAACTCGTTCACCGCTCAGTATCATGTTTATATTGTCAGTGAGTCGATCGAACCCTCTATATATTCGAAATTAATCAATTCAAATTCTGTGGGGCGACAGAATACTCGAATTTGGTGAAAGGCAGTTCGTTAGCTGCAGTCAGTGAAGAAAACGAAGGGAGATATTTCAAATTACAATACAGCTATTGAAATTTTCGTCTCAGAATATCGAGAGTATGCATAAAGCGTCAAGAGTCAGCAGTGAAAGTCACTATCTGCAAAAAATCAATTGAGAATACAGACGATGTCCAATTTCTTTGAGGTATCACAGTTGTCTTTGGTACAATGTCTGAATTTTGAAACGTTGGATACTGAATCGAACCTAGAATGTTTACCCAACTTCACTTGCATTCATTTCCTGTTTTTTTTAGTGCCATTCAGTCACAATTTCGTATCGTTTATTGAATTTCGATCACTTGTTCATTGTATGATTCCAATATTACTTCACTCGAATGTGATCAACATGTCATTCCTGAAGTATCATCTCGAAGAGATAATCTCTCAGCCGAAACTGGAACCTGATGTTCCTGCACTCAGACAACAGAAGCAAAGAAATATATACAGGGTGGCCCAATGAAAACGAAACAAGGTATGCATTTCACTGAGAGATCAAGGAACTGACATTGAAATGAATGATTATTCATGTAATGTTGGATAGGACAAGATTTGAAAAAAAAAACACAAAAGGCACTTCTTAGATGAAGCGTTGGTAAGAGATTTCGATTACCTTCAAAATGATGTATCACTCGACCCCTCAATCCATTTGAGATTCAAGTGTTGGAGCTCACCCCTCCGAGAGGTTTGAAGTGAAAACGTTGAAAATATGCGCGAAATATTTCCCCCTCGAAATAAAAATCGACCGGTTCCAGCTTCATTCGTTTTTCAGAACGATAACTATGTCAAATTGGCCTTGTTTCGTTTCCATTGGGCCACCTAGTATACTGCTATGCCGCCAAAAGCTGAACCACCTAGATCAGGGATTCATCATATCTGCAGAAGTGGATGAAACAGCCGTCAGAGAAATCGCAGGCTTGATCAGAAGTCTAAGACTCGGATGACACAACCACAAAAATACTTCATCATAATTGTAGTGTGCAGTGTAATATTAATATAGCCTACCTGTGTAAGTGGCTCAGGTCTAGGTTCTATCAGAGAATGAGAAGTGTGACGTGATAATAGACAGTGACAGTTGGCGCGAAAATCGGTGGTCAAGGAAGGTGGAAAAGAAGAGAACACGCCATCCTTTATGTTCACCTTTTTTTATCAAAGTAATTGAGTATTAGTGAGTTTATTTCTTTTATGAATCATGCAAGAGGCTGCCCTCCTGTATAACCAATGAAATTCCTTGATGAAACTGTGTAATCGTGAGCAGCTGGACTATATTGACGATTCTCTTGCTAAAAGAGAAGACTGTGACCTTCACCATATCATATTCATATTATTCATCCTATTTCAGAAATATGCCAGGAGTTGCGATGGATCTTTTCGAGTATGCCGCCGCTTTTGAGATGAAGTGTTTATCACACATGTAAAAGTGGCCAAAAGAACCGTCAGAAAAATTGTAGGCTCCATCAGAAGTCTATGACTCGAATGACAAAAACAGATTGGGGTATCCACAGCAGATATATGTGTTGTCATAAGATTCAATCACTGGCAAAGGAAACGAAATAAGTGTTCACATTATGAATTTTCATAGCTTCCAATCAAGACTACAAGGTAGGAAATACTTTGAGACATCGAAAGCGAAATTATTATCGTTCGTATTCTTCTTTTCGATCCATTTGCGCGCCATTGCCTGAGCTCACTTCCAGCAGGAAATCAAATTACATCAGGAGATGCAAACTGCACGTCGCGAATGGATATAATCGTATATAAGGTTTCTACATTTACCACGCCCGCGAGTCTTTCATGCCACTCTTTCTTCGGATATAATATGTACAGATGGTTTTTTTGTTTGTTGCCGACCACAATTTATCGTGTGCCATACAGACAGGTAGGAACGAAAAAGAGGAATTATGCCTGGAAGGAAATCTATTAAATGTCAGCTCGGGTGAAAAATCATAGCGCCGTCCTCTGAGGAATATAGGTCGAACGCGGCGTTTTCCTTGACATAAAAAGAACAAAAAATCATCCAGTAACGTGAAAACAACTAGGTTTGTTCAGTGGAGAACCGTCAACTTTACATAAATAATGTATGTTTCAATATTATTGTCGCTGTGATCGTACAGTTTCAGTGGATTCATTCCTAGGAGAACCGAATTCATGTTATGAAAGATTCATGAATGTTCTCTAAGCTCTGTACCAATTCTCTCGTTGATCAGTCAGTCAGATTCGCCTTTGAAAGTTCGAAATTGAAGTTTTGTTCAGCGTAGTTGAATGTACAGTTTCCATTTGGAAAGTAAAAATACTCTGATTTCGAAATATGACAAGATTCAAAATGGAATGTGCACCCCAGTTCAATCAGCTGGAACAAGTGAAGCTTGTGAAGTGTTTCAACAAAGATTCACAATTTTCCCTATCATTTGGAAAGGACACAAGCAAGTATGAGACCACTTTCATATGTACAAGAAGATAAGTCGACTTCTCACAAAAATAACCTCTAAATGCTGTTATTTTGTTGCTTGGAGACTATTCCTACCAGTAGACCCTAACAAACATTGAGAAAATAATGAAATTCTTGAGAACCGACAGACATATCCATGGATTCCGTATGAGGAGAAATAGACTACAGACTTCGAGGTCAGGAAGCGCTAGTATACTATCATGCAAATCGCTTTTCTCTCCTTTTCATTAAAATTCAGCTTTGCGGCCAGAAAAGTTTCCAGGGGACCTGACGGATACACGCCATTGTGTTCAGAACAGAATAAACTACAGCTCTCCCATTTCGTATAAAATTTTCATTCCTCGACATACCCCCATTCACCTGTCGACTGTTGAAAAAGCAAAACAAGCGAAAAAGATTCGACATGTGAGCAAAAAGCCCCTTTTCAGAGGAGTTATATTGCCGGAGTGGGTTATGGAGGAAAAAACTGTGAGCAGTCTGGAGTGTATGCATGCTCATTCAGGAATTTTTACTTCATCACTTGGCTTTTCTAGGCAATAGCCAACAGTCACTGAAATTTCGCAGGTAATGGGAGATTTTAACGCAGCATTTTATTGACAACTTTTTGGTATTAGAGTTGATGTGTGTGTTCAGAAGTATTCAGAAGTGTATCTGGTCTAGTAATCCCTCAATTGAAAACCATCTGTAGCTAGCTTTCTTTGCTAGATAAATTAGCTTATGAGAGACTTATGAGACAGTGAAGTGGACATTGATGTTATCAGATAACAGACATTCTGGGAAATCGATTGATTCTGTTCTATTGAACAGCATGAGCTTGTTTGTCTACCAAGAATCGCTCGCTCATGGTGGTATAATCGACAAAATCCCATTGGGCACCAACCATGAATGAGATCATTCACCTTCCTACGGTGAATTCGTGAGTGTAGTATCACTAACTAGGAGAATAGCTCACTTCTGAATAGAATCTGAGGTTTGGAAGCTGAATTCTGAACATACGATCAGTACTCTAGGACAGGTAGAATTTGCGTTTTGTAGATCGTGAGCAGTTGCTGGGGTGTGAACTACCTCTTTGTACGGAGAAGGAAACCAAGTTTTCTTGAAGCAACTCTCGTGGAGGACTCCACACGAGCATGGATATTGACGACTTCATGGGAACGGTGGTATCTGACATCATCATTTTGGACACTGTGTGATCTTGTGAAGGAACAATCTTGAATTTTCGTCGCATGAAACTATACTAAATTTTCAGATCCCAATTCCGACATTTTCGCCAGATCATCACGAATCTCTTGCCGGATCATCATTCATGAGATTGATCTATCTTCTTCTTGCACCTCTGGTCTCATTGGATGATAGATATGGACTGTAGAGAAGGAGGGGGTATGAAGTGTACTATCATCTGTGAAACTAAGGACTGTGCATCCAATAGTTCTTTGATTTGGAGCAGAAACAACTCTATGGAAAGTGGAACACTAGCATTGATAATCATTGTATCGAAAGATTACTAATCTTCCACCAAAACGATTGATTCATCCGCAAGTAGACTCGATAGTCAACAACATAGTTGAGTCGGTATTTAGCTAGGAGGGATTGGTGCCAAACTCGGTTCAATGTTTTGGAAATATCCAATGCTACTGCCACAGAGACTCCCCATTTTTCCCGATTGACACTTGCCACATATGTGTCACGTAGGCGAGTAGGTCTCATGTTGCTCTCTGCGGTGACAAAAGCCATATTGCAGGCCATATTGCCCTAACACTGAAATTTCCACAAAATCATTGTTACATAGTAACAAATATGTATTCAACTCCTCAGTCCAAACTAGAAGTCGACCCTATAACTTTCGGCCGTCTCACCTCGTCTTGAAAGTAATTCTTCCAGTTCGCGGCCGATGTCCTAGGAAGGAAAGACACAATTTCGCGCAGGACGTAGCATGCAGTGTCTTATATAAAACGCTGAATTATACGGAGGACGTGCGGAAAATCCGGAAATTTAAAATTTAAAATGCAAACACTAGTTATTCAGAGGTCGGTCGTGACTGGGAGTGTGGAAGTCCAGGATGTCTGGGGCTCTTTCCCGACGGTCTTCGGCGTCACGCGTGAAATATGGAGCGCGATAGAGGCCGCCGAGACTTGCATTAACTTTTTCCGGGGAAATTATCTTGATAGGCAGTGAAAGCGAGGCGGGACACGTTCGCGCTAACGATGGTGTTTTTGCGGTGTGATGCTGGCGAAGAACGCGATAACGAATCCGCGGAACGATCCTGCATAATTACCAAACGAAACAATACGTCAAATTCTGATGTGAAACGAAACTCTGACAATTTGTAGTGCATGCTCATCTTGGGTTTCAACATTTTCACCTGCTTAGAAACACGTATATGGTATAAAATGTTGCATTTCGTTTTTTGGATGTTGTTCTGTCAACGGTTCGGTGATGTCATGGAGAAATGATTGGTGTGACATAATGTTATATTTGCATAGGCTGAAGCATTGGATATATCCAAAGCATTTGATCGAATTTGACATCGAAATTCTTCGTCTACCATCATGTCAACTCGTAGTAAGATTGACACTATACTGGGTAAAAACGAAACAAGAAAAAAAAACGCTCGGACCGATCGATTTTTATCTCGAGGGAGAAATATTTTGCGCATGTTTTCAACTTTTTCACTTCGAACCTCTCGGAGGAGTAGGCTCCAACCCTTGAATCTCGAATGGGACAAGGGGTCAAGTGATACATGATTTTGAAGGTGAATAAAATCTCTTACCGCCGCTTCCTTGTTTCTGGAATTCAATGCAGTAGTTCTCGAGAATAATCGGCTAGTGATGGAAAGTAACGCTTCTTTCCCTTTCATCACTATTTCTCATTTTGTAGTTAGAACGATGTTCATCTGAGAAGTGACTTATATGTTTCTTTCAAATCCTGCCCTATCCAACATTGCATAAATAATCATTCATTTAAATGTTAGTTCCTTGATCTCTCAGTAAGATGCATTCTTTGTGTCCTTTTCATTGGGCCATCCTGTATGTAGTGGTAGATGCTGTATCATATGATCCAATGAGTATCAATACTATTGGTGTTCTTCAAGGATCTGTACCAACTTCATATTTGCTTCACATCAACGATCTGTTGAATGTGACTTTCTGCCCAATCGATCGCATAGCAAACGGAAGTGCACTCAATACCAGATCCACTTCTTTAGATCCCTCATATAATTCGATGAGGTCAGAGATGTGAGACAAAAACAGGTCGATGCTTCAAATGATAATCTGGCAAAAATTTGGAAATGATGATCTAGCAGAGCAAGGAAGGCAGATCACACAATCATGTTCCTCCCAATTATACTATCACTCACCTATTATGTGAACTCTAGCCATAAATCGTGATACAAAGACAATAATAAAAATCTATTCATCTGTCTATCTATAATCTCAGAGCTTTGGTGCATGTTTGAGCTGGACTGCGAACATTCGAACAGTGAATTTACTTCTAATGATTAAATCCATCTTCATCATCATCATAACTTCCACGATCATCATCACTCTTGTTATTTCGTGTTCTATACCCAACCGTATGATCAGAAACACATTGTATGCCGGCCTGTGCGAATGCGAAGCGATTGGCCAAAGATTTACTGCTGCTCCGTCGGTGTTCGAGATCCTATTTACGGATCCAATGCATTTCATTAGGTTCTCGATTAAAAGGAAGTTGAGTTACGGTTCATCGAATGGAAAATGGCGACAGAGAGACGTCTCTCGCCTTTGTTAGCAGACAACATGAATTATTTCCTCTGTTTTTTATTTCTCGCCGGACAAATCATTCAAGAATTTCGCTCTATGCACGGAATTACTTCTCAGCCAAATTCCAGTGAATAGCTCTAGTTATCGGAAAGCTGAAACGATCGAACTCTTGGAAAGTTCATAACTTCCATGTGGTCAGGTTCAGGAGTTTGAGCTATTAGCCAATCTGTATTCGCAGAGTATATCTCAGGCAGATGTCGTTAACTCACAGAGAAATAGCCATCGAGAAGTTACGGTACCAGGTTATTTTCGATTCTATAAAGGAGCATGTTAGTGATAAGGGGTCCATGAGGACATGAGGATCGTCAGTATTTTTCACTCTATAGGCCAGTCAGTTCGATATGATTCAGCTCTGGTTTCAAGGATAGCGCGACACTCCTTTTTCGGCAAGTGCCATCTCCTTGGATTCCTACATGCCTTGCCAACTTCATCGCCTCCTGTTGATATTTTCAAGAAAAAATAATAGACGCCCATCGTGAAACACCCTGCCTGTGAATGGTCATTCATGAGTCACTCGGTATCAAAACTAATGTTCGAACACGTGAAACTTTTTGCCACTTCACTTGGCAACGGCTCCTTCAATGTCGTTATCGTGAATTCTCTGTTTGAATTCCCATGTCGACTAGTAAAAACGGCTTAAACGTGCCTAATACGGCTATAAAATAATAAAGATCATCTCCAGAAAGATAACTCTGAATTTATTAACTTCACTCACGCTAGTACGAGTTCCTGAAGATAGATTATCCAGTGAGAAATTTAATAATATGTAGGTACAGCCAGTTAGAGAATACAATTCCATGGTACGAATGAATGAAAATTTCAAGTGATATGTACAAGATGTCCCAAATACTTCCCCAAATCAAATTATCTTTTTGTTTTATCTCTCGGAGACTACCGTCAACTTCTTTGTTCAATATGGACCTGTATTAAAATCAATTACGACCGTATCATACAGCGTGTTCCGAAGATCGATGTAGAGATTAACGAAGGAGAGACGAAAGCTCATTCAGAAGTGTCATTGCTCTCAAGTTATTCCAAAATGGCGTCTTTGTATATAACACGCCAATGGAACATGACACCTTAATTTATGATTTTTTCCGCAATACTAGATTTTTCTAGGTATTTAGTAAATTGATGAACCTATTAGCCGAACTGACAACAATAAATAAATGACTTCTTCCAAAAATCAGTCATACTCTTTCCAAATTCAATCGATCCTGTATCTCTAAACGATTATCGAGTTCCCCATGTTGGCCAGTGAATTTTGGACACGCTGTACAGTGTATCCCACCTGAATAAAAGTGATCAAGGAATCATTGAGCAGAACGTTTTCATTTTGTAGAAAGTTCATTACCGTAAATGTGAAATTTGTGGTAAGTAGTAGGATTTTTCTTTCAAATATATACTGTTTTTTTTCCACTTCAATATGATATCTCGAGAGATGATAGAGAATGTCAGATACTAGCATTATTTTCGTTTTTAATCTGTTGAGCGGATATTTCGGCAAAAATATGAGAAGAATAAATGAACTTTTCAGAAGATGAAAATGGACCACAGGCATGAACACTATTGATCATTGAATAATCTTCAACGATCAATTAAAATTAATTGTTGATGATTGACTACGATTGATAGAATTATTGTTCCATTCAGAAATATTCAGTTTGTCTTATGAAGATATCGATAGATATAATAGTGATATCATGTCTATCTTGCCTGTTTGTGGAATGTTCATGGTTCACTATTCATGAGTTTCATCTTCAGTCCTATTTCGAGGCCTAGTATCCTCGAGTTCCATTCTTTCCGTATCTTATGCACATAAAAAACTCCAAATCAGCGTTCAAAAATTCAAACAATCTCTCGTTTGAATATAGAGACACGGGATATACGTACTTTGTCACAAAGCAATATCTCTCCGGCTCCGTTCTTTCCTTAATCTGTTTGCCTGAGATCAAGAGATAGGACACGCAGTGGCTGGTTTCACATGCCTTTGAGAATAACAAAGAAGGGACATAAATTAGGTATTATCGCCCTTCTGAAAGCCTATCACACTGCTAATACGTGCTTGATTGCGGAATACGAAACCGTTCTCGAAAAGAGGAAATTATCGCGAAGGGTCGAAACACAGAGACGCCAAAACATATTTTATTCTCTGCCGTTTTTTATATGAGGTGTCACCAGGAGGTCGAGAATTTCTACAAAAAGAACATCTGTTAATGTTAGTGATATAAAATGGATTAGATAAGAGTTCAAATCATCGAGTGTGATCTGCTACAATGACTATCAATGCCCTAGTTCCACAAGGATCTGTCTTTGCACCGACGTTGTTTTTGGTCCACTGCAACGATCTGCTGGATGTGATCTTCTGCTCAGTCCATGACCTTGAGGATGATTGAGGTTCACTTCATACTTCTCGTCTAGAGCCTCTATATTATCCAACTAGGCCAGAGGTGCAAGACGGAGACAGGTAGATGCTTCAAATGATGATCTGGCAAGAATTTCGAAATGATGATCTAAAAATTGTATCTTTACGAGAAAGGCAGATTATAGAATGTCCAATATGATGATGTCAAGTGACAATATCCCTCTGAAGACATCAATATCCATGCTCGGTATCACCACCAACAGCACACTCATATAGTCTTCTTTCCTTGTTGAAAGGAGAAAACGACAACCTCTCATCGTCAATAAAAGTTTATGTCGATAATCGTCCTGCCGATCTGAACATATATGACGTGATAAAAAATATTATTGAAAATATTGAAAAACGTGGGAGTATTTACAAGTGAGGCCACATCCATCATGAGCCCAGTCTACTCACCAACTGAAAATTCCGAAACAACTCATAGGTGATAACAATAATTGTATAATATATCTGGTATCGAATTTATCATCTGCAGAATTGAGATGTGTTTTCGTCGTTTGATAATATGAGTTCAATCATCATCATATGGATAGTTATTGAACTGAAGTACAGGTTCCTAACTTGCGAATGGTCAGCTTCTTCTCACCATCATGACATGGAATGGAATGCATTTCTGGATACAGTTCCAGGATATTCGTTCTGAGTTCCGAGGTCGCTGTATTTACTGACTAGGACTTTGAAAAACATTTCTCATGAATTCAGCATCATGATCTTCACGAGCTCTACTATATTTTCGGAAGGAATCCTCTTAGATGACATGCTGACACTTTGGAGGCGTCATGGAAACAGAATTCATCCCCGGGATGAGATCCCTCGGGACTACGGATAGTTCATTGCGGCTGTTTTGACGTTGCGTCGACTGCCTTTGACAGTTTTGGGAGATCGTCAGAAGCTCTTATCTGTCTGCTGGCGTTCTATTTTTGAAATATTCAGTTCATATTTGAGGAAACCCGCCCACAGGATGACGAATGGTTTTTTGTTACGACATAGCAAAGTGGAAGTACCGAAAGCCCTGAGTGCTTTATATCTGAATCAGAGATAAGCAAATGAACTACTTCGGAATAGCTATGTTTAATTGCTAAGGTCTGAGATTTCCTGAAGTTCTTGGAAAAGTTCATGTCTTTTGATTCCAAATGGAGCTGATTGAGAGGATGATTCATCACATATAATAGTCTGTATGAGTTCAACGGAGTCTTAATGACTTCAAATTAAGGATTAATTGTGGCCTGGTGCAGAAAAGTCAAAAATGAACATTTTTGTGGTGGAGTTGATTATTAGGACTTCACGAAGTAAGTGATCCCAATTGAGAACATGAATGCAATGGATCAATCAATTCTATAGTTATCATTTATTGTTATACAAAATCAAGTCTGACATTCATGAGTTCCGAATATGATCTCATAACATGAATAATCTGCCATCTCCATGTATGGCATAACCACAAAATTCTCACGATGAAATGAACTCCTAGGATAATTTGGGTGTATTCAATCTCGTAGCCTTTATGTATGTTTAATCAACACAAAAATTAATCCCTGTTCATAAACATTCTCGAGACAAATTTCCGCCTCGCTCGTTTCCGTCTTCTCGTTATGACAGCCTAATTTCCGTACACCCTATGTATTCCTCGTCTTCCACAAAGTTGTTAGAGGATAATTACATACCGAAGATCCACCTTCCATCTTTCTCATGTCGACTGCAGCTACTGGACAGTAGCGCCCCAAGAACATGATATTATTGGGATTTGGATGATTTCTCTTTCCACGATCGTTTTCTCAAGCGTTTATGATGAAAACATATTTGTTCCATCGAACAATATGGAGGATACACCACGCGCGATTCCTAGTAGACAAACCAGACGAGCTCAAGCTGGTCACCCCTACACTGTCAGGCTCGAGACCTGTCGAACATCGCTATACCAAGCATCATTCATCAATAGAACGGCAAAGTTGTGGAATTCTTTGCCTAGTGAAGTCTTTCCTGATGCTTACAACCTCCGAACTTTCAAGAAACATTCCAGCACCTTCCTTCTTTCCCAAAATTCCACCGCTGGCTAACACGATGTTCCTCGAACATCATAGGTTTCCCTTTCGTGTTGTCCACAGATAAAAAAAAACGGAATATTTGAATAATCACCCATATTTGGTATCAGAAATCCAGCCTAAGCGAAGATTATTCTGGATTACATATTTGGAAATCTGTCGATTGTGTGACAATATTGACGAATGATTCGATATGACGAATTGAAATATCATGGGAGATTGATCGTGATTGAGAGAACCAAGATATGGATTTCCATGGCATTCGAAACATAGATAGCATGATATTAGCTTTGTTCGCGGATCTCATTTTGAAACGATTCCGAACCAGTTCAGAATCAATTCAGGATTGTCGTTAAGCACATGCCTAGTTATGAACTGGTTCAGGATTATATTTTACCGCAAACGATTTCAGAACTGAAGAACTTAGAACTGTCAGATGAGTCTTCTAACATAACCGTGTTTGTGTGTGTTTTGACCGCTGAAAAATGAGTGATACCGAAGCAGGTTGATATCAAACAGTTCATTTCATGTATTCGATTCATTTTTAACCTGAATACATTTTGAACTATGAATAATTAGATATATTATCACCTCATCACTCACTAGGTGATAGTATCGTTGTGATAGGTTAATTTGTTCAATCAGAAAACAGCTGACGACGATATCGACCGATATTGCGCATGAGCAACAGAATCGAACTCTCCGTCCTCGCAAAAATCCTAGAACCGCTAGGACCGATTCCGAATCAATCCGGAATCGATTCGTTGTCATCCGCGAACACAGAACTGTTACTAAAAATTCATAATTTTATTTACCGCGAACGCCGTTTTCAAGACTGCGCATGCGAACAGTCCCTGAACTGGTTCGGAATCGCATCCGCGAACAAAGCTATTATTACAGTCCCTCTACACGTATGTTTATTCGTGACGAGTCATTTTGTTTGTCTTGGACATTTTGTCAGTCGGCCAGACACAAGAAGAGTATTGTTGATTCATATGTCTCATTCATACTACCCCAGTCAACTTTTTTTTTTTCGCATTTCTGCAGGCAGTGGGAATCGAACCCACGACCGAGAAGTGGCTACCATGAAATCACAGCGCCTTTGCGCTCATCGCCACCTCGGCGACTTTGTGACGAGTCTCTGAATTGTGTTCGAACCCTCAGAAATCCCAACTATCAATAATCTAAGAGTCACATTCGTCATATTATATGAGCAAATGAAACTGGCAACATGAGAAAAGTTTCACCCTAGGTAAGCAAGGACTTCTTTTGGGCAATGACATGATCGGGACAGTCCGCTACTGTCGCAGCTGTCCCATTCGGATGGAATGGGAATACCTCGCACTAGGAAATGATGATTAATATGTGATGAGGGACTCGGGGACCGTTCGCAGTCCCCAGCGATTCTGATTGGAGGAATGGGACTGTTCGTCGTATATCAACTGTTTCTGGAAAGTTTAATGCTGTGAATGATGCGAAGGTGGAAGTCGAGAGGCCCGCGTTCGAGAAAATGAATGAGGAAATGTGAAATGATGGATAAAGTTTTCTGAATCGGGCTGATGCGTTATGATACTCAGTTGTCGAAGGGAAAATATCCAGGATTCTTCTAGTTGCATTGGTGGGATTTCATTGGTTCATGTCCACCACTGTAGTTGTATCTCACTCGTCGCACTTTGATACTACCGATCTGATTCTTACTGTATCATGATATCCTGCGGGATTTGGCCGAATTTGTGGAGGAAATATAATTTTTATTATTATCATCCTGGGACTTGGTTTTCGAATGATACCATTCACATCTCGATATGTCATGTCATTATCATTTTCTGGGTAGACTAGCAGTCGGAAAAGAAAGATCTAGGCATCAATTTCGACCCAAAATTCACTCTCGTAATACAGATAGATCAAGCTGAATCGAATGTTACTGTTCATAATGAGACACAGTATGATCAACATTGATATCACCTCATATTGTCATATTCATCAAGACTGTTTAAAATGAATTGATGGAACATCTGTCATTTGCATCGACATGATTTTATCTTCGAAGAGGGACAGACTGTTCACTCCTCATGAATAAGTATGTATCAATTATGTATATCTGTGTACAATACTACTTTTTGTCACAATCTCTTTCTTTTATAATTTGTTAAATATAAGATCCCATTCATCCCGCTTCTGAAAATTATCAATTCTCATATTTCACGTCTGAATTGTAGACATAAGATGACATCAAATTCAAATCATGGGATAAAAGTGTCAATGATGTGCACAAAATTCGATTAGATGTGTGCGAACAGCAATATGGATGGAAATTCATGGAATACTATTTCGAAATGTGTTCAGCAAATTTCTACCTGATTATTATTTTCATCTAATTCTCATTCCATGTATTGTGATATAAGTTCATTCAGTACTAATTTACATTCGTATACTCTTCTTAATTCAGCAGTATGTTTCCAATACAGGATGATCTAACAATATGAAATCAATGAACCATAGACTTTCACATACATCATAGAAACACATACATATAGCATTAACACATGCATTTCTTCTGGAAGGGCAGGGACCCCCGATATGCGATAGTTGTGGTGAATCAACCACGGTATTGCATATCATTTGTGATTGTCCAAGATATAGAAATATGCGGCAGATTTTTAATATATCTCTCAGAAAACTCAAAGAGTTTCTCTCAAATCAAAAACTTGATCAATTACCTGAAATCAACTGACCTTTACAAACAAATTTGAATATCAAATACGAAAAGGAAGGAAGTTTGTTCCTTCAAATTCTGGTGCTAATGATTCTAGCACCTTAATCCAAGAAAAAAAAAACACATCTCTAGTGGACTAAACGATCAATAGTTGACACATGTTAGGGGCATGGGTATGACATGAAACTTCAACAACAAAGTTATAAGCAAATAGGTGGCTACTGTTGAATCGTTTCCTCCAATTCCAACCTGCTCGAGCTGTGATGACAGTTACAGTTCGTGCTGTGAATAATACAAATTCGGAGAATTCAATTATGGTTGCAGACTTCAAACTTTGCCGACACACTTCTGAGTGGCTATTCATAACGAGCAAGTTCTCCACTCGGTATTTTCAATGAACGAAGCTCAAAAAGAGAAAATGATTTATCGATCTCGCTTTCTGTGCTTTTATTCACCGAGCACTGGAGAACAAAATATGGTGACAAGTCTCTGGGAAGACATCCCAATTATATGTTGGGAGTTCATGCTCAATATCCAATCAGAATCAGAAACATATTCAAATTCTCCACATTATGTTTCATTCCAGTTTTTCTATAGAACATCAGTAGAGCGGATTGAATCAGAGAGTTTTGTATCAGTTGCTGTGATTTTTCTAAAGTTGAAGATATGAAGTTATGATATGGAATTTGTTGGATATCCATATCTTCTTCGACAACTCCTTGATCTATCGAAGATGCAGGTAACGGAATCTGCAAACGGAGATATGTGCATATGATGATTTTTAAAATAATCGAATACTATTGAAAATTCCACACAAGTGATTTTTAACCAATCAGAAAGTTTATTTTTGTCAGATCACTATAGCAACGGATTAATTTTATCGGAATTTTTTTCCTGGTGGGGAATCAACAGCGAATTATACTGGGAATTTTTTCGATGTTTATAATGACAGAATATTTTTTTGACAATCTAATCTTCATTTGTTTTCACACATGATAATTCTGATTAATTTCAAGAAAAAGCTTAAATGTTTTCTAAATTCATGGACCATTATGATTGATGTTTATATTGGAAACACAATTATTGTATACTAAGGCAGATCGATTCGAAGTTGCTTGCTCTTGATTCAGAGATTCTTGGACTGTCTTTGCAGAAGTTGAAGCAGACCTCATTGCGTCAATTATATCCTGATGATGGCCCGAGTCAATTTGCAGATATGGTTTTATGGAGTGACTGCTACCATGCCCTGTTATTCCAACTAATTGTTGTTCTCCAATTCTGTTTTGCAGGAACTTGATAAATATGAAAATTTATGTTGTTGGAAACACATTAGGTGCGGAATTTTCTTACCGAATACCACACGAGGTCATACTAAATCCGGAATTCTTTTCTCGCTCATGAATATCTTTAGAAAATTATCCCTCGTCTTCGACTCGGATAATTTTCAAAATATTCATGAGCTCGAAAAAATTCCCGGAAATAACCTGACCTCTAGTGGTATTACTAGTGAAAATCAACCACTTCGCTTCTACTGAAGGAAATTTTCATGCTACTGTGAAATATGAATTGATAGTACTCTTCTAGTATAACCACTTTGATGGATTTTTTAATGTTCATATTTCTATTTATATGGCGAAATTATGGAGCCCTGAATTAATGATCTCATTCAGGATTTTATGGACATTCTGGTAATTTATGTTCACATAAACAGACTAACACCGTGCTTATTTTGAGGATGACGCTATAATTCATGTTTGAGGATTATTCAAATAATTTCGGAGAGAAACAGTATACCTTCTAGGAAACTCTGACATTTTCGGAATATGTACTTTGTATCATGGTTTTTGGTAATCAAATCAAAAATCCACCTTGACTCTGTTCATATATCCACTGGGGAAATTTTCTTCATCGTGATGAGAATGATTGATTCTGATATAGAAGTATTCCATTATTTTCCTCAAAGTAATCTTCATTTGTATCCTGGGTGCGGATTTGATAAAGAAAGTAATTATAAAGTTCGAGAAGCTAGAATAGCTGTTACAAATTGAAGCCGGAAACAGTCTTGAAGTCGCGAAGAGTAATTTTCTTTTCGTGAGTTATCATAAAGAAGTTATTTCCAGAGATTAGGCCGTTCCGGTGAGAATGTTTCAGGAAAAAAACACATGGTCGATGCAGACATTGGTATTCATCAGGCGAACCATGGAGATTCAGCCGTAGTTCAACGAGGAATCAATTATATGACATCTTTCAAACTATGAGAACTACAAAAACGAGCAATTCCCTTATCACAAACCAAACCATTCTGATCTGATCAAGATTCATTAATGACTCGTTGAGATAATAATTTAGATGAAATTATGTGTCGTCATGGGATTTCTGATTGTGATATTGTAAATATCAATCATATCAATTCGTCATAGCCAAAATGAAAGAATCCATTTGATTATCCATGTGTCAACAATATAAAATACGAGTAATTGGATATTCTGGTATCAATTCCGAACGAATTTTTTGTTCGGGCAGCATTATTAAGAGTCGTCCTTATTTGTCTCACAGGAAATTAGGACGTGCCATAGAGTTAGGTCAATTACGTCACCAGTTCATTTGGGTTTTTTGATAGTGCTGTGTTATGAGTTCGAAAATAAAGCATGTGTGTTGAGATTGAGTACAAATGATGAAGTTTTCATATGAAAACATCATGAAACATGTGGTATCAGTTGGAGATTCGATAGGAACACCCCTATTGTGAAGTATTTCTCATGAGAGGATCGCATAATAAAAGTGTAACGAGAGCGTGATGGATACTTTATTGTGTCGAATTTCGATACCTTACTATGACTTCCGAAGATCGACACAAGATGGCGTCACCTCTACTGATCTCGATGTACTTATGGACTCTGGGAAACACGATTTGAATTCTGAAATCAACACGAATGAAAGAATTGAAACGTTAGCTAATCTCTCACTCTCAGATATTCAACATTATCAGTAAAAGCGAATTGGACTTCTACAGTACCGACGATCGTATCGCCATCTACGCTCGAGCAGTGCGGCTTCAGTCAGGATTTTTGGCTTTCAGTAAGGATTTTGAGTCTGAAGGTTTTGGAGAGGAACAGTTGGAGAGTTGCTTCACCATCGTATATCCATCTTGAGTAAGACTCATTCTGGATGGACAAGGTCCCTCAGTTATATTACTGTTACAAACTTCAGTTTTAATCACTGCCACGTCAAACTAGCCATATTTCGTGAAGCGACTCGGAACTTTCCTCATCAATTTCCCCATTTTTAGAATCCTTGCACCTGCGTTAAAGTCATGAGCTGGGTGACTTATAAGTTTGATATACAATCCTGTAGTCATGCAATTTGGTAGCCAGAAACATAAACCTGCAGCAATAAAACTGGATATTAGCTGTATAACAGGAGCGAGACGTTATGTATGCCGTGTTATTCGGCTAATGAATCTCTTAAGCCGGTACCTAATGGCTTGTCATCCATGAGAAACGCTGATGCTGCGCTTTCAATTTGTTTTTGATGCGTCTCCTAACGATTATTGTGCGATGTTTATTCGAAATTGAGTCTCAGAGGCGGGAACTCAATTCATTATTGAATTATACCGCTATAAATTCGACAGACTGATATATCAGCGACTTGAGCATCGACGAATTATTCAGAGCTCATCAGCATTCAGTGAGGCAAAAACTCGACTGCGATAAACTTGCGACAGTTACTGAAAACAATAGGGATGTGAAGATAACGATGTACGTTCACGATTATCAGTAACAGGCCTACCCTCACTCACATCACTTGTCATTATCTACTGCTAGTCTTATTCAATGAAATGATCCAGTGGTGTTTGTCGAATGCATATTTTGAACTCAATTTGCTTAGGTACCCAGTTCAAAAATGATATAGCTGTATAAGGTTTGCAGATGCAGATGATGGTTACGTGAATGATAATGAAGAAGAATTTATTTATTCATTAAAATGAAGAATTTGCAGGAAACTTCGCGGGAAGAAGACTGAGTGTCTCTTCCACAAATGACCTCACTGTTCCTCACCACTCAAGATTTTCATCGTGCTCATATTGAAAAAAAATGATTCTCCAGCTTTGGATACGGAGATCACACATCTTGGTAACTCCGTATCTTTCCCCAACAGAGGTGAAAATGTCTGTTTCAACTGTCTTGTTTTTTTATTTCTTTTGAATTGATATCCAAATGATATTATTCAGATTGTTCACAATACTAACACTACTGATATATAGTGTTTTGTCATATAGGAACATTTTTCATCCTGTCACACCCGAGATCAGCACCAAGGCTTTCTAGCAAAACTTCCCTCATATAGCTTGCCACCCCAAATACGCAGATTCATCACTCATCTAATACAACGACTTCCAATGCTGCTATTTTGTTACGATCTTTCTTGGTACCAAATTTGATTTCATTTCAAAAAATCAAAGCTCTTTTGGATGTGACTCGCCTAACCCATATGTTTGTGGATGATTGTACACACAACACCTCCTCATCTAGAGCCTCTGTATCTCCTTATGAGGCAAGAGGTCCAAGATGGGGACAGATCGATACTATAAATGAAAATATGGCAAGAACTATTGAATTGGGATCTGAATATTCGGAAGAGTTAAGTGCGATAGAAATGCAAGATTGTATGGAGTCGTCGATATCCATCAACAACATCGCTCTCTTAACTTGCTTCAGAAATTACTTCACAGCTCAGCACCTCTTGATGATCTACAAAGTGCAAATTCGACCTGTTCTGGAGTATTGATGACATTTTTAGAGTTCAGCTCCCGAACATATTCTACTACTACGTTTTTTTTTTGTTATCAAAAGATGAAGAAATCAAGACTAGAGCAGTTATGTTGGTGAAATGGAAATGAAAGTGCTCACACAATGAAACACAAGATCTTGGGACATATCCTTGTTGCTTGAAGCATTATTTGATGAAAATGTTCTCATTGCTGAAAGAAATATCAAAAGAACTCAAATTGAAATATTGACAAATATGATAACTGGTACTAATAGAAATTGCTTTGTTGTTTGATATAGATCATCAAAGCAAACACGACTGATATGGTTGATTCAGCACCGGTAAACAGCACATAGGGATCCTGTCAGAGTAAACACAAAGATAATATTGTGCGTTTGGATATATTCATTTTTGTCGAGTTCGTCGAAACACGGCCATTATTAAGCTCTTGCCAAATAGGCTGCCTTGCCCACGCTCTGCCCCAAATCCAATTTATCGCGGTTGGCCGATAGAATACAAATCCCGGTGCTAATGTCTGACGCAAAGTCAGACATCTGCGGCTGAATTAGTTCTGAAAATGTTTCTGGGAAGAAGAGTCGATACGTTCGATATCCATTCTGGTACTATATGTGACAGCAATGAATTATGGCGTGCATTGGAAAGAAACAATGTGAGAGAAATATTGTGAGCTGAAGAATTGTTTATTGGTTTTCACAAGGATCCAGTAGGTATATATTCTTGTCTATTTTCAAAATACTTCATTGTAGTCTCTAATGGAATCATTCGACGAATACATATGTCCGACATACATTTAGCAACAAAGAATCTTTTTCGGAATAAAATGCTATATCAGTCATTCAAATAATAGTTCGTTGATTCTTGGAAAATCAGATCAGCTATCGGCAAGTTGAAAACATTCACTTGAAGTCAATCCAAAATCAGGGATAGGTGCGATATTTCGAATATGATCATGAATCATTCTGGGATCACTGATAGTTGATATTCAATACATTACACAAAATCATATTGGATACGAGATGGTGCTGATATTTGTTCGAATGAAACTTACATTTTCATATGGAAAATCATAGCGAAGTTATTCACTTCCTGCGAACTACATGCTAGACACTGCAGTATCTGATTATGTGAAAACAATTCAGTATAGTCATATTCCATTCACTGAAACTGTCACGATCGAAGACTATGGAATACTGACTGGTATACATGACCAAGATGGCGTTACCACACTTTGCACTACGAAACCCTACAGAACATATTTGTCGATCCTAATTATACAAACTGTGCTATTGAGAGAGAACGTCATTCCAATCCAACAAGTGGCTGTTTATCAACCATAGATTCTATTTATGGAAATATGGAGCTACTATAAATTCAAGCATATCATTGAAAGACACTGAGAGTCTGTTTTTGTACTCTCAGTATCTATGGACTGACTATCTGAAGTAATTTGGTGTCTCTGAGAATGCGAAGAGTAAGTCACTTCAGTGATTCATTTATGTTGTCAAACATCGCAGATAACACACATAACACATACAAAGAAGAATTCGCAATACTATATACAATCTATTTTTCATCGATTTCACTCACAATGTCGACGATGAATGGATATTTCGAATGAATATTCCGCTGTAATAACTGCCACCTACTCCGAAACGATATTCAACATGGTGATATGGATAGTTATATTAGTTTGAACTCATGCTCGAATAATTTGTAAATCCATATCCGGGCAACTGTAAAACATATTACTAGCAGCTGTTTGTGATACGCTCGGTTGGTTACGTGTAATGAATTATGTTCATTTCGATGTGAACAATGCGAATTCATTGGTTTTTCTCTCGTTGTCATATCACGAAAAAGAAACATTCCGTTTATAGGATGATTGGCAGACACGGAAATACCCCACTCTCTCGTCAGTTTTTCTAGTTATGCCAAGAAGAAAATGCTCTTTGAAGTCATCACTGAGTAATCCAAGACCTCACTTGTCATGTTCCATCCCTCGATTGTTGCTCTATATGCTGTGTGCCAGAATTCCATCGTAAGATCCCATAAAACTTGAAGTACTTTCTATTTTAAAAAATGACACAAGGACAAAAAATATGTATTATTTCACGAAACATCATACTTCATACCAACGAACTGAATTGTAGCTTTGTCTTCACTGATTTCTTCACATGATGTTTTTCATTTCACTCGCCAAAAATATATATCCAAGATGAGAGGGTATCGATAATTTCCACATTTGAAGCTGAAAAAAGCACTTCAATTTGACCGACAAAAAAGCTGTACATAACAGAAATTTCCATTCATTTCCATTTCCGGAATAATCTGAACCGTGAAATAATACGACCATTGTTGTATTGAGCGTGAAAATTCCAAATACGGAATGCAATCAGTTATGAATATTTGATAAAGTCGAATCAGTCATTGCGAATCAAATTATCAGTTCCGGCTTCCACCAGCCGCACTCTCCGATAAAAAACACATAATAAAGATTCAAAAACCAATTTCGATCACGTAATTGCTACTTTGATATTCTGTCGTATGAATACTGTATAAGCAGGAAATATCTCATATATATACGGATTCATTCATAGAAATTTCATTCAATTATACATAATATATGTATTATCAATAGCCCTTGCGGAAAGTCCAATATAGTTAAGAATTCATGCTTGAGTCTGGATTTCAGTTCCACCGACTTTCATATATTATGTCAATTGTCGCATGTAGTTATCAGGAGATTCGTTTCCATTCATTCCAGTTCATCTTCCTTCATTACTTGGATGACCTCAACTCATGTCAGAAAATGTTTCAATTGTCTCGTATTAGCTGTTTGGGAATATGTATACATGGAGGAGATAAAATAAAGAAGACTGGTCTTGTGGAGATTCGGAGATTATTCTCAAAATTCCAATACATTGATTTCCTTCTTGACTTTCTGATATAATACAATGGTGAAATGGTTCGAATAGCATAGCGAAAGTCGAAAAATGTTCACTCAACACGAAATATAGCGTAGGTTATCCAGTAGTATGTTCCTAGAGGTACTTCAACAACTATAATGATGATTGTGATGATGATCGTGGGATATTTCATCAGTAATCAATGATCCGACAATAATTAAACATAGATGAGCAAACTTGTCGTATCCCATCTGAACCTAATTTGGAATTCCGTCTTGTCAGAACATGCATAATCATACATTTCGATAATAGAACTACGTACTATGATATATAGATCTGAAGCTAATCATTTTGCTAGACGAAGAAAACATTTCATTTGAATGACACTTTGCGCTTCAAATATGCCATTCGAATTCTTTGTGCTGTAAAAAGAATCAGATATTATTTGGGTTAAGTTGAAAAGCAGCCTGAGCTGAACTCCGCCCTTTCATCAAGATAAACTCGTTATTCTGTTTATTCCTTCGTAAAAAACCGAAACTTTGATAAATAAAGACCATTTATCATCATCATCATTATTATTATCATTATAAAAAGTAACATGGATAACATGGATAACATGGTTCAATATTTCTTGAAAAGTCCATTGGACTTTCCAATAGACTAGATTATTTGTGATGAAATTTTAGTTTTACTAAAAGATATTTCTGATAATATAATGTCGATTCATACTTCGGTCATGTTTTGCTTCCTCTACTGGTCTAGTTCCAATCCAATAAGTGAATGGAGGGAAGCGAAGCTCATCAACGTAAGACAAGAAAGTGCACAACTTCTTGGTCCATCCATTCCGACCCGAGCCCTGACAACCCCAATCTGTATTCATTATCAAAGTTTCGGCCGACAAAGGACTTCATCAATCCCGCACAAGTTACTCGGATTCAAGGATGAGAAACAGCGGAATGTCATAGTGTATACGAAGAGGGGCGGCGGTGAACTATGTTTATAAAGATGGCATGGCACGACCAGTCACCAGTCACCTCTCGAATGGGGTTACGATGAACAAAAGTTCGGGCTACAGTTTACTCCAAGTTTACTCAAAGGTGATATCCTGGGTCGCATCTCGAGAAGCGGTTTCGGAAAGTTCCAGGAACTTTGTGCACAAGGGCCATGGAGGACATCCAAAGTCTACTATTTTTACTGTACCCGTGATAACTCGAATAATGATGGCGAAATCGATTTTCTTTTATTTTTTGACAACACGAGACGGAATCTTGTAATGTTCCAGGAACATCGTGTTAGTCAGTGGTTGAATGTCAAGGGAATAGGAAGGTATTGAAATCTTCCTTGGAAAATTGGAGGTCGTTAGCATCAGGAAATACATCACTAGGCATCACTTGCTTTCTATTTATGAACGATGCTTGGTAGTAAGAAGGTTGGTATGTTTCGAGCTTGACAATGTATGGATTACCAGCCCAAACTCGTCTACCGCTCGTAAAAATATTCATACTAAAGAGAGGGATCGCCTACCTTTCTGCGATGTCCAAGAGAGATCGTTGAATCAAATAGAGTCTTTGAGTTTCAGCGTATGTTTAGGGTTTTTTTTTTTTTTATCTTTGGACAACACGAAAGGGGTGAACTCCAAACATATGAACAGTACTCCAGGAGAGATCTTACATAGATACATGTATAACATGTATGGGGAAAGGAGGAAAATGATAATTGAATCAAAGATTAATACTGTTCGGTTCTCCCTTGTGAGGGTGTGCCCTTTCTGGTCACAAAATATATAAAAGCATGGAGAATTGATGAGAGAATCTCTGTTCCAAACATCACGATGTAATCCTGGCAAGACAGAAGACCGTAATTTATATCACGGACAGGACAGAAAGCCATGGGAGGTCAGTTTATTTAGGTATCGTGAAACATGAGATGGCATTTCAGGAAGGATCACCACACTAGTGGCGTTAGCTGAAATTAATTATTTATATAAGATAGGATACGACAGATTCCGCTACAAGTGGTGGAGATGAAATGATATCTGATGAGGAGGGATAATAATTCATTTTGACACGTCTTTCTCATCTCAGGGAACAGAATAAGTTCTTGTGATAGGAACGTTAGTGATTTTATTCCTCGTATAACCAAGATATATTGTGTAATATCTCCAATATGATTAGGTATATGATTATTTGTTACATTGAATGGTAAACGACAATAGAGTTGACTGAAACAACATTCGATATCTCTATGTATGTCTCTTTATTCATCGAAAAAAAAAAAGACACACGATGGTGAGAATGAAAAATTCTATGCAAAAACCACAACAAAAAACAAGCAATGGCGAGTGAAGAATCCATAATAGT
The DNA here is from genome assembly GCA_963576655.1 of Gastrophysa polygoni. Taxonomy (NCBI): domain Eukaryota; kingdom Metazoa; phylum Arthropoda; class Insecta; order Coleoptera; family Chrysomelidae; genus Gastrophysa; species Gastrophysa polygoni. The sequence goes on along the minus strand of OY755091.1, from coordinate 4,249,747 downwards.
TACATCACCAAACAAGCAATGGCGAGTGAAGAATCCATAATAGTTACATCACCAAACAAACTACTTCTATCCAGACTCAGAGAACTTAGTTATATACATTCTTCCATCTGTTGGCAATACAAAAGGAAAATCTATAATCATTTGTTACTATCAAAATGCGTCTTTGTTTCACCAAATATTTCAAGTCAAGTCGAAATGTTGATGGTGAACATATAAACGACCTATTGAATGAACGAACGAAGTTTGGTCGAACTGGCTATGAAACAATTGTGAGATTTATACTACGGTTTTTGGTGAGTAAACAGAAATATGCCACAGGAATAGCTGTGGCTGAACTGAGGAATGTTCTTCTATCTTTTCTCCTGATGTGTTCCCAACAACAAACTGCTACTTGATACACCTCCTCAAAAAACTGGTTCATGACAACAACAGTTCTTCATTACAAGCCATGCTAATGTAAACTAGTCGATCACACTGTTTTTATGAGGTCATGCAAGATTTGTCGTTTTCAAAAATATCCCTTCAACAATTATTCTTGAAAAACATTCATCATACTGGTGTTAAAGTCACTGAAATGTAGAATTTCCGAAAGGTAGGAATCACATGTAACTTATGGAATCAGTAGTGGAAATGTTGTTGATACTGAAATAGGAAAGAAACCTTTCCATCGAACTCCAATTCCATCCGAATCATGACTAACTGAAGATACAATAAATCATTAGTGTTGCAGTGTGTTCAGGCTCTGGGCTCATTTATATTCTGCTTCAATCTACCAATCGAATACTCCTATTCCAAGAATACTCAGTGGAATTCAAAAGTATAAAACGAAAAACTCAATGAAGCGAGTAGAGGTATTTTTGCATACCAAAACATTCAGGTAGAGATCGTCGAGTACCACTACCGATATTCCCGAGTTGTTCAGTTTCTCATTTGTTTCCGTGCCTGTTCATACAGAGCGATCATGTGGAAAAACTTCAGGGAGTTTGTCCCGAACGAATATTCCCAATAAATCACAGCTCAACAACGGGCTGAGATCATTTCAATAATGGAAGTCGTCGAAACTACAAATCGCTTTCGACCAAACTTTTTTCCACATTTTTATTGCCGAGCCGTCGAACTTTTTTAACAACTCATGAAACCGAACAGAACAAACAAAATTCCGAATCGTACACGCGAGGCGATATTTCCGCTCGAACTATTGCAAGAAATCGAAAAACTGTTCCATGTCGTTTCCTTATTCGAACATTTACGGATTTTCATGCAGTCAAATGGGGAATAGGGTGAAGTGTAATATATATATATATATATATATATATATATATATATATATATTCTAACGAAACAAAAGAAAGTGATAGCGGTTGTGTTATGAAAGTTGATAATTGCAAGAATACGATATTCGTAGAGTTTCATCACCGCTACTCAGCAAAAGGAATGAACATTGAAAGCAACAATTTACATGATGATTCACGTAGACAGTGCATCATCAATCTTTCGATTCGTAATAGCAATACGCGTTCTTCCTTGAATATTAAATAACACGTACAGGAAATGCCAGAAGTTGGTTGGAAAAGAATCTGCTGTGATGAGAATACACTTTATACAGTATTTTTTCACATTGAGACACATCAAAACTGTGAGTGATGATCTTGAAAGTACTTTGAAATGAGGATGTGCAATCCAGCCGAATTCAAGCTTTCATCTTCGCCAGGAAGGCAGATCATACAATTCCCAATGTGTTGAGGAACTACTGGTACTATAAAGTCATCAATATCTAACGAGGAACTACCATGTGAAATCAATTGTGAAAACTGCTTCACAAAAAAATGGATGAGGTCAGGCTGATACTCCTACATGTAATGCTCAAGACCTGTTGAACTTGGCTCTATTAAGTATCATTCATCAAAAAAACGTGAATTTTTCGAATTATCTGCCTAGTGGAGTGTTTTCTGATTCTTACAATCTTGAACCTTTCAAGAAAAATTCAAATACCTTTCTTATCTCCCACGAACATAATTGCTCTTCATTTCATGATGTTAGAAGATCAAAGAAAATGGTGTTTTACAAAAGTGTATTGTGAATATTTCTGCTGTAGTGATACACTAACAAGCGTATCTTCAAAATGTTCCGAAGTTGAAGACATGAATGAACAATGATTTAGTCTCATTTCATACTATAAGTTCGCTGACAATTCAAATATCGCTATCAAAAATTTTAAATCGAATAGTAGAAGAAAAACTAGAATTTTAAGTAGACCTGGACATCTTTAGTGTATTTAATCGATGTATATACATATGATAGTATTCAGTTTGATTGAAATACGTCTTATAGAGTAGGCCGATACTAAGTATGATAAATCTAGTGATTAGCACTATATATCTATATCTATATTATGAAAAGGAAAAGTTCAAAGTGCCTAAGTACCTAACGGAAAATTTCAAATTTATCAATCGACCTATTTTTCTCGAGAACCAATATCAAATTGGTTTTTCGAATGTCAAAAAACACTTCATCAAATTTTCCCAGACAATTTCAATAACAGTATCAGAAATGGTCGGAAATTTCTCGGAACTCTGGAAAAACTCTACGTTATAGTTCTCAGACCATTCAATTTCCATAGACTTCGATGCGTTCATCACGAATTTCTTTTGCATTCGACGATATTTCAAACCATTGCTGAGGTATTGATCTTGAATTTTCTAGTTTTCTGTGGGATTTTTTCTCTTCGTTTATTTTAAAAATTATTTCAATATATTTGTAGTGAAGACAGATTTTGTGATCTGCCCCAAAATGTCACTGCGCTTGAAATTAAACCTTTAGATACTTGAAAGAGAAATTCTCTATTTGTCAGTGACAGCTTGTTCTTGAAAAATTTGGAGATACCACTATATTTTATAAGAATGAAACCTCTACTTATCTTGGTGGACGTTTCGGGAACGAATCTGCTCCCGTTCTCAACACAATTAAAATATTTTTCTCTTCGAAAAATTTTCCAATATGTTGTCGGTTTTGACACTGGAAAGTGATAATTTGGTAGACGGAGGAATTCTGGTTACAAGGTGTTTTCATTGATTGATATTAAATTTTCCATTTTCATGTTCAATTTTCAGAAGTGGGTGCCAAGTTCTATCTATATCAACTGAACAAGAAGCAATATTATTATCTCCGTTCAGGAGAATGCAAGCGACTCTTTGATTTTTCGTTCTTCACAGACAGTATTTATTTTGAAATTCGTAACCTCACAAATCCAAATCAATGGGTGACTATTATCTCTCTATAATTTTCATGAATGAAAGAAATTGTGCGATTTCTTCAAAACTCACGGGAAAAGTACTGGAAGAACGAAAATCGCCAGACAGACGAATTTTTCTTCATCATCCACGAAAGTACTTAATGTCATATTTAGAGGAATTTCTGGAGCCAAAATAAAAAATTTCGTGAACATTTTTTTCTACTAAATCCATAGTGTCGATTTGACGACACGATATTCCCTAGCGAATACCATAATGATAATTCCGAACTCTCTTCGTGACATTTCATTTGTGATATTCAGCTCGCTAGGAGATTTTCCGACTTCGACGGTCACGTTCTCTGCAGTGCTCGAAGCATCTTTCTCCTCGGATTATCCGAAGTTCTTGAAGGATCATTACTATCCCGTACGCGAAATGCATTTCCTCTGGCATGTCGAGCAGGTTGAGAGGAATCATCGAGACACTTTTCTTCGATGGTTTCGATGGGATTCATTCTCGTAGAGGTCGAAAGGTCGTTCGCATGGCCCCATTAATAGAACCCCATAAATTACAATAATACATTAATTCGCCGTAAAATCGAGCAGAAAATAACATAGTGCAACGGGTGCATAAAAATGTCGTTATTTGCAATTTAAAATAGTGTATCACTGCGGGTCACGTGGAAGGAAAGGGTGAATTTACAATTCGGGAACACGTCGCTTGCGTGTCGGCGAGGAAAATTGGAGAGGTTCGATATATTATGCACACCTCTATGTATTCACACTAATTTTAGGCGAGTTGTCGTCATGATTCGTCTGGTATGAATTTGACTGCGTTTCTGCTTTTCAATGAATTGTAGAGAATAATAACACTCCTGTGTAACTATACGAATTTTAACTGATATCCCTCAACGTGATCGGCTTTTATCGATTATTCCACCCATGCTAAGAGAACTAGAGGAGATTGGGTAGTTTGATTGAAAAATGACTCACCGGATGCAAACTGCCTTGATATTTTTCATTATCCTGATGAAGAAATGACATCACACCAAATTCAGTCCCTGTACATTTACTATTGATATCTATCAACTGCAGAATTCTCAACAACAAACTCGCCACAAACTTTGACCTGATATGAAATGTCATTCTGCGGAATTCGCGATGTATGAAAATACCTGGTTGGAAATTTAATTCAGTATACTTTGTCGCGGTGTGAAAGATCATTCATGAAATATTCTGAACGAACACATCTCTTGTTATTGATGATTATCGAAAATTCCTTTTCTGTTTCGAAACAAAGGATCAATGAACTTTCATTATCACATACGAATATGAATGTTGTTGGAATGATCAGTATCACGAAATATCTCTGAAATTATGAATGACACTTCCAAGTTCAACGAAAACTAGGGCTCATGGACGTGAGCAGAGAGTCCTTTTATTTTCCAGCGTGAAGTGACGTGAAATCGGGTGACCTAGGAGGCCAAGAAACAGCTTAACCTCTGGCAATCCAACGGTGCCCAAACCGCTGATTTTTTCCTGTGTAAAGTCTTCAGTCTACGAAACTCCAGTAGAAACAGAGCAAGACTCATATTGGATGAATTACCAGCAGAATTTGAAATCATTCAAAACGAGGATCGAATTTTTAGTCAACTCCACCAAAATCATGTGCGACGTTCAAATCAGTGTATTCAGGTTGGAGGCAGGCATTTTGAACAATTGTTGTTCTGATGTCATGTACAAAAGGCAAAAATTAAATGCATCAAATCCTATTTAGGCAACTCATCAGCTCTCTAAATTTTAACGCGTCTTAGGGCCGTAGTGACACTTTTCCGGACATGGACCCACTGCTCAAATGTTTTCTACTGTTGCACTGTATAACCCCTAGAAATTTGATCCCATAGTTCTGTAACACCCTATATTGATATGTATCTGCCATTATGGGATGACGCAAATCTAGAAGTCGATTCCTCCATTCCCAATCCGCCTTAATTATTCCGTCTCATGGATACAACAACCGCTCTTTTCGTGAAATCGACTCGAATAATTGCTGGAGGAATATCGAGTGATGATCCTTGGTAATTCCAATTTCTCTTCCACTAGAATTAGGGAGCTCAAGGAATTACATTGCGGATTCAGAAATCCGCCGTTGTGAAAATGGAAATCCTTTTTACTAGATACTTGGCTTTTTAGTGAAACGACTTCTGTACTCGAGTATATTTGGATCGATGGCACTGATGGTTACATTTCAAACCTCCGGTTGTTGGTATAGTAGTTCTTTAACTGAAACTAATTGTTTGTCATTGTGGGGAACGTGTGCGTCATCACATCAAAATTAAAAAAAAAATTATAATTTTTAATGGAAAAGAAATAATTCACAAAAATAAAAGCCAAATAATATTCATTTTGACATTAGAAAAAATCCAGTTAGTAGCGTTCACGTACGTTCAAACTAATATAATATTCAACTATTTAATTATTATAAAAATGAAAATGTCGATACTGGATACAACTACTCATTCCAGATATAAAGCCACATAGTCGCTCTTGTTTCAACGTAGAATCCACTGATATTGATGAAAAGTGTATTTGCTATTCGGAAAAATCACAAAGAATTACAGAATTTCCCAGTGCACTTCACGAAGGATAGAACTGGTTCACAGCTATGGAACTATTAACAACTATATAATCTTTCGAACTGACGAATCGATGAGTTCTTCGAGCTGAAGTTCACGCCACTCTGTACTTGATAGGTGTCCAAGCCATTATGAAATTTTCTAAAGAGGCCTACTTCATGAGTTCGTTCCATCAGACCTCAATATTCATTCACAAAAACTGCTCTTGGAAGATAGCAGCAAAAACATGCTGCTCAAATCAGATGCTCTCGACAACGTCTCGAAAGGATATATAAGGAGAACTAGATATCTCCAGGACCTTCCTTCGTTACTTGGGAAAAATGATTCTTTTCATTCGATATCATAGGAGAAATTCCAACAAGGAACTGTAATAGGATGTATTTCCACTAGGAATATGCTTGATAGTGAAGTCGAAGTTTTCCATGCAAGGTCCGAAGACTTCTGCTCTAGTTTTCCCGAGAGTCTCAAACCTATCTGGATACCCTTCGAAGCAACTTTCCCAATCAGGATAAGTACAAAGTTTGGGCTTCGAAATGACCTAGAATAATAATTGTTGTGTTCGATCATTTGTTCGAAGGAGAGCTCTTCTGTGATTACTTGGTTCAACCCTATTTATGTTCCTACCGGATTCACGTATTGCAGAGGTGAATTATCTGTATGAATCTGCTCACGAATGAAATCGATTCCAATATCAGTTTGAGGATGATTGTGCAGGAATTCAACACAGAGAAATGACGATGCTTCGTTGAGAAAATCACATGGAACTCTCAAATAGCTGCTGAATATATTTACTGGTTTTGGCTCAAGACGACATGAAAATATTCCACATTAAATCATTCAGTTCCAGTGACCAAAAGGCTTTCATTTAGTATGATTGTGGCATGAGCTCTATTTCTATCCATTTAAAAAAATTGATAATTCTGACTTCGAACATGGGATGGATTACCCTCCTGCCTGGTTCGGAGTAATGTGGATAATCATTCAACCCCTCATATTCTGATGCCTAAGTATCTTCCATAGATGATGGAATCAACCCCATTCGCCAACCCTTATCACCGCTCATCATTTGGATTTTCCGTACTTTCGGACAAACACCCCTTTGTTCGTCCGGATAACAGACAACGTGTATAATTTCGAGTGAACAAAACTGTATGGTAATCATCGCAAACAACGCTCTTACACGCGTGTATGCATGCATCCTCTCACGCTTAAAAACACCATATTAAATCTGGAGTCACGCATCAGGCACGTACACAGCAGGCAACAAAAAGCTCCATTGTGAGCTGATGATTTTCGAGCGTATGTTCGAGATGTCAGCGATGTGACTGGGTTGAACTTGGGTGAAAGTTGACATGGACATGAACTTTCTGCCTCAACATTGTAGTACAGAATCTAATTAACATGAGAACAGTCAATTTCGCTTGCTTGAACACTCGTTTGAGCCTTGCCAATGGCAGTACATAATTCTCATAATTCTCATAAGTCTCGCAAGCACTTCGGTATAAAAAGGTCATACTTTCAGTGATTCACCATATAACCACAAACCTAGCTAGCAATGTGCTTTCTGGGCTAGTAGATACAAAGTGTATCCAGGACGATGCTAACATAAACGTCAGTCTGGCTGGAGCTGAGTTTTCAGTTTCCAGCAGTTCATATAAACTGTGCAGATGCCATATTCAACCATGTATAGAATCTTTGGAAGCTCATTTCAAAACACACCCAACTTTGATGAGTTTATTGCAAATGAAGAATCAGAGTGGAATCAGGATCGAGACACAATCGTTATGCTTCTGCATTTTTTTGTGAGCTGCCAGGATTTCATCAACTCCTCGAAGGATTTGATGATTGAGTCTGGAAAAAGCATTTATGTTCGCTAATTCAACTACCCTTGTAATGGAATCATCAAGAGTTCTCAATTTTTTTTTCTCCTGGGATTGAAATTTAGTTTGATGAGTTCAATTGAATTTGGAAAATTTATAGCTCCATTTATTACCTTGTGCAGAAATCTCGAATCTGGTTCAGCTCTTCAATAGAACGAAGTTCTCTAAACTGAACTGATAAATATAAAGTGTTCAAGATGTCACAATATTCATATTGCCTCTCTGATATCCTAGTTTGAATGCACATGACCTCAGAAATTTATGGTGAGCTCTCTCAATTCTGTCGATATCTGCTTGATGAAACATATACCATATCAAAATTGCTGTGAAGATCATTGAATGAATTTCCATATATCATCGATGTGTCTTGAATATGACTTCGGAATCGAACAATTTTCCACTCGGTGAGAGTATTGAACTGGATTTCTAAATTGCTAATTTTCGAATACGTGATTTGATAACACTTGTTTATATTCAGATAAACCATTCAGATGTCACGTGAACGGGACGAATAGCGCGAATACACTTGAATTAGTTCAGCATCTAATATATTGTTCATGAAACTAGAGAGTTTCAAGTGATCTCCAAACAGCAAATACCAGCTCTGTTGTATTACTTCCGAAATATCATTGGATAACAAAGAGAGTAGTGGACCTATATGGGATCCTTGGGAACCCCAGATGTGACAAATATTTCTGATAGCACAGAAACAGCATATTCGTTACATTGAGTCCTTCCTCTTGAATGAGATCCGATCAGGTTCAAAAAGTTACCATCGATTCCAATGAATCCTATGAATGCTCCTGAAGAATAAATATAAATAGAGTCAACCTGGTGTATTCACTCTGAGCTGTTCGTAAGAAATCGTTGATGAGTAATCAAAGTCGTACTGTTAGATCTTCCTGAGGTGGAGCCATGTTGGTTTTCATCTCCGAACAACAAACCCACTAGAAGGATCACAAAACGAATATTCTGATGCTAACATGAATTCCCAGAATTATCATAATATTAGTACCCAATCGTCGCCAGTGTTGTTATATCCAATCAAAAAGTGATGAATAGTCCATAATATTCAAAGTCCCTTATGAATTAATGTAGTTCAATGCACAAATATAATAATAAATTTGGGTCATGACGAATATGAATCAGTTCTGATCAATACAAGATTGCTACATTATTCTGAGACTTAGCAATTCTACTTGCTTGGGGGCTCGAGGACCAGCATGGGTATCGTGAATACTTTTTGCTCAACGTTGCAACACCGCAATCTGATATTGACAGTCGACGGTGATTATTGCTTTGTTTGGTATCGGTCATTATTTACGTTTTGATTTATCGATATTATTCAACTTGTGTTCAGTTTTGTGTACTCAGAATTCATCAGAAACTCAGTTTATTTCCTGTTTTGGTGATTTGATATAATGGTGAGACGTTGTGAGGTGTGTTAAAGACAATTTGAACCGGCGATCAAGACACGTCATTTCATAGGTGAGTTACCATTGTCGTATCATTCGAGATTTTGAAGCATTTTCCCAAATGGAATGGATAAAAATGAATTTGAATTGAATTGATTAGATTATATTGATTATACCCATAGGTCAGCTGCGACAGTGTCTTGTGGTATAATATGTAGCACTGATAAATGCTTCCTTATTTGTAATCAAAATATGCGAAGCTGCTGAAAAATCACTGAGAATAATGATGAACTCAATTAATATTTTTGATAAAAAATATAAGGATATTTCTATACTTCTTCTACACACAACAATGAGAAATTTACCGTTGAATGTTTTTGGAACTAGTCAAACTAATTTGGAGAAATATTTCACTGTGAGACTCCATCATGAGGCAAATAAATTGAAAGAATCAACGGAAGTTAGAGTAAGAAATATGTTAACAAAAACAATCCTATTCAAAAATCAATAAATTATTTGTGTGATTATCCATGGTCGTTTTTCATTTCAGTCCTGTTTTAAATAAAAAACACTGCTATTTGCTACATCTTCACATGATTCATGATTTTATTGTCGATATAACATTTCGTCATAATACTTGTCAACACATATTCATTATCGATTTTCACCTATCTAAATGAAATGAAATAATCAGACATCAATTTTTTGCGTCAAAATATATTATTCTGTTCGAGATGAAACCTCCTTCATTCTTAACGATATCGTGAAATGATATAAAAAAGTTTCATCTTCAGATTTGAAGATTACATTCAAATATGCAATCATATCTATTTGCCTTGAAAACGAGTTTTTCACTTTTTTGAATATTATTTCCACTAGTAGGTACTGAACTTTGAAATCGTGAATATACTTACATGCACTGTCACTGATCGCCAAATATATAAATGTTCATTATTGAAATTGAACGTTATTTATGATAAAGTATAAGTAGACAATTGTATACTGAATATAGTAAGTATATTGTTTAATATGGCGTTAGGAATTGAACTTTTATTGTGACGTAGTCATAATAAGTTTATTGATTACAAGCAAGTTACAAAAATCACCATAGGATTGTATGTATTCGAATTTCTCGTAACAATGTGAACGAAGTATAAAGATGTTCATTTTCCCACCAAGAAATGCTAAAAAGTACCACTGAAATTGTTACGGATTTTCAATTTGGTTACATCATGAATTAATAATAAATTCGACCCCCTGCTCTGACAACACGGCACTGTTGCTGGGAGAATCAGGTTCTGCTATCCTTGTTTAGACAAAGATAGATACTATAGATGTTGCTTCCAAACAAACTGTATTGCCAGGGGTGTGGATTACTTATCTAGTCTGTTCAATGATCGAAGGTTTTCATTGATGATGTTCCTAGTATCTATCATGAGTGAGTTTGATAGTTGGTAATCAAAGAGTCGAGTGATTTGGGTATTTTAGAGTGCTTACTCACGGGAAGATGATTCTTTATATCATTTCAGGCTCCAGATTCATATATCATTGTGAGAAACTGGTACAAAGCCCCACCAAAAACACCAAAGTTATTTTTCTACATTTGATTCTCATGTGAGGTTTCACATTGGAGGAACATTGTCCGAATAGTTTCATTTATCATCTACAGATATGGTGGCACCGATGTACTGCCTATTCTTCCATCACAAAACTGAACGCTAAAATCATTTCATCGAATAAAATGTCAATGATTCTTTCAGATTCATTGATGATAACTCTGAGCTTCAGATGAAAACACTTTGGTTCTGACAGTGACATTTCTCCTTGCTCATAGCGAAGTTCAGTGTATTCAACTTCATTAAAGATTCACAAGCTGAGGATTGGCAGCATTTATGGAACATATCTAATATGAACTCAGCCTTTGATTCTTTTTGGATGACTTTTTATATTTATTTTGATAAGAATTTCCCAAAACGCAAGAGAAATATTAAGTACATAAATAATGGGCATAATAAATGGGCAGATGTTACTATAAAAACTTCCAGTCAAAATTTGAAAAATCTTCATGCTCTAAAAAACATCCAACCAGACGCGGAGACGCTTTACAGAATGGAAAAACGAAAGCATTTCAAATTAATCAGATCCACCAAAAGAGAATATTACCAAAATAAAATTAAAAATACAGATAATCTCAGTAGGACAGCTTGGGGAATAGTTTCTGAATTAACAAATAAACCTAAAAAAATCCCAAAAAAAAATAATAATAAGGAATAATGATACAGTGGTTGAATCTCCATCCATAGTCACAAACATGTTCAATAACCATTTCAGAGATACTCCAAAGGAGATAGTAAGTCAGATCGATAAGGAAAATTTAGATTATCAGTGTTTTTTGAAGAATGTCAAATCACCCTCAAATTCATTATTTCTCGTTCCTTATACAGAGATAGAACTCTATAATCTTCTTCAAAGAAGGCTGAAAAATAAATCCTCCTCGGGATATGATGAACTTCCTATGTTTGTTCTGAAAAAATGTCTATCAGCTATAATTGAACCTCTGCTCCACTTAGTGAACTTGTCTTTCACCACAGGTACATTTCCAAATGTGATAAAAACAGGAAAAATAATACCAATTTACAAAAAGAATAGCCCCCATTCATTGGAAAACTATCGGCCAGTGACAATTCCACCATGCTTCTCAAAAGTATTTGAATATTCATTTTTATATAGGATTCTTCCATTTTGTGAAGCTCATAACATATTTACATCGAATCAGCATGGATTCCTAAACAAAAAATCAACGTCCACAGCCATCCACTCCTATTATAGTGAAATCATTAGATGTATTGAGGCAGGAGAATGCCCTGTTGGGATATTTTGTGATCTCAGCAGGGCATACGATTGTGTTAACCATGACATTCTTTTAGAGAAATTGTTTAGGTATGGTATACGTGGAATTCCACTGGCCTGGATATCAGACTATCTACATCTTAGGAAACAATATGTGGAAATCAATGATATTACATCAGACCTTATTTCAACAGATCTAGGGGTTCCACAAGGATCCATTTTAGGTCCCATATTATTCCTAATTTATGTTAACGATCTGGATGAATCAGTCGAAACATCCATAACATTATATGCAGATGATACCTCAATCATTGTCTCCGACAAGAATGGTTCGGACCTTGAGGGTAAATGCAATAAAGTTTTTCAAGATTTAAATAGGTGGTTTGCATCAAATAATCTTTATCTGAATGTAAGCAAAACTGTTTCAATAAGGTTTCACAATCGCCAGAGAAGTTGTGACACCATTAGTTTTCAGGCAAACAAAAACTCTGATCTTGTCATCACAGATAGCGAAGTTACTAAATTCCTGGGACTCTCCATTGATCAATGTTTGGGGTGGCATAATCATTGTGAACTCCTAATGAAAAAACTGAATACAATATCCTATCAAATCAGAAATTTGAAACAAGTTTTGGACTGTGATCAACTGCTGACATTGTACTACGCCCAGGTTGACTCTAGACTTAGGTATGGTCTGTGCTTCTGGGGCTTATCCTCTCATTGGAAAGAAGTCTTTGTTGCTCAAAAAAGGTCATTACGAGCAATGCTAGGCATTCCTATGAATGAATCTTGCAGGAATGCTTTTATTAGGTATAAAATTTTAACGTTGCCTTGTCTTTTTATATTTGAATGTTGTTTGTATGTATATAAAAATGTTGACAAAAATTTTGTGTCCAATAATTCGAAACATAATGTGAATACCAGACACAAAAATGATATATATGTCCCATTTGGTGAAGGTGTACTGGCCCACAATTCTCCTAACCTCATGGCTCCCAGAATTTTCAACTTACTGCCAGCTACTATGAAGAACTGTAAAACACTGGCTATTTTCAAAAAGAGATTAAAAGACTTCCTCCTATGTAATTGTTTTTACAGTCTAGAGGAATATATGTCCATTTAGTTTGTAGGTCAATATCGACGATTCCTATACAAATTCTGCTGTAATTGTCAAAAGGAAAATAAAGTTTATTTATTTATTTATTTATTTATTTATTTGCTACATCTCAGAGATGTCGCAATCAAAAGGAGTGTTTGCTCCTGTGAAGGAGAAATCAATCCAGATGGAAATTCACGGTAGGGGGAACCGATCAGCGAACCTCTAATCACATAAATTCCCCATCTCGTCAGTCGAGGTGACGAATTCATTATGTTTTTCGTCGCGGCAAACAATGATTGATTCGTCGACTGGTTAGATACCTGTTACGTTGTTGATTGGTGGGTTTTTGTCGGGACGGATTGCCTTCTTGATAATTATCTCCTGATTGATTAGCACGCCATCCGCTGATTAGATTGATCGTCGTGGGATTTTCTGTTGCCGTGATCTCTATCAATAATCTGATGATTAGCTGTTCTTCATTTCTCTGTCATCAGCCAATTCTCATATTGCGTTATATCGAACCTGTATTTTTCAGTTTTGTTGATAATGATATGTGATTTTTTTCGATATTGACACTGATTATGATGGAGGAACGAACAGGGTCTATAAATATCGTGGAAATATTTATCGCAATCGAATCGAAACTGTTATTTTGAGCCCAAAGCTGTTCGATGAAGCTTGACAAAGATTATGTTGTTATTTGGGTATTATGAACCGATGATTTATGACATTGATTGTGCAAAATTCACGCTCCGAAGAGTGCATGAACTCGATTCGGTTGCATTATTTTGGAATTTCCAGCATGTTTCATGAAATCAAAACAAAGTTGGTGCCTAATAAAACTAGTAAGTGTGTCGATACTAATTCCTTTTGTAATGTTCAACCGATTGGAACATTCAATTAGGTCGAGTCTTTTTTTTATCTGTGAACAACACGAAAGGGAAACCCATAATGTTCGAGATTTCGAATAATTTATATTTCCATGTAGTAACAAATTCCATATTGTTAGAAACGAAGGAGGCTCATTATTTGCCTCAAATTTCAATGTTCATTAATCTATCGTTCGAATTCTCACAAAGAATTGTGGCATACCAATCAGACACCACCATATCTTGAATTAATTCTTTCTATAGAAGTGATTGAATCCAAAGATATTTGCAGTCAGGGTGGAATCGTTCTCAAAGAATTTGTGGCTGGAAATGAGATAGAAAATACCCCTCAATTATAGGTCATGTGCACCCAGCATGGCGAACATTGACTACTCGGGACTTCGGCGACTGCCGATACATAATGTAGGTTAAACGCTCCAGGTAAACGCTGTAGGTCACGATGTTATGGATTTGCGCTGAAAGAACCTTTCATGTAACTCCACGAATGGAAATCTATATCCGATCAGAATTGTCGTGGTAGATAAAATCGGTTAGCGAAAGAACAAATTCCTCAACTTTGAAACAGATTGATATTGCAGAAACTATCATAGACTAACTGTACTATGTCATTTTGAGTACTCTTGCGATAAATATATTTTATTCCGTATATACATGCCATAAGGATGGATGCCCTTTATTTTACTCTCTGAATCGAACCAAATGTCAAATAAAGCACAGCAGTTTCCGATTATGTTCGACGGTTTTATGTCGAGAAGAATTAAGGTTTGTATCTTCCAAATCGGTCTCTTAGCATTCGCTTGCCGCCTTTGGTACTCAAATTCCAATCGTTCAGACAAATGGAAAGTGTCAGCCCGTCCTGGAATCGGCTAATAAAATCATGCGCCATTATGTAAAGCATCTATTTTCCGGCCAAACAGTGCATCACGGTCGCTGAACTTTTTCGATATTCCGAATGGAATTATATCCATTTGTTATCGAAAATTTACGTGCGATTTCACAGCCCATGGCAAATCAAATACGGCCTTTACGTGATCAAATGAAATTATCCAGTCATTGTGCCGGATCGATTCTTCATTAAAGCTGATTATGCGCTATTGGACTTTAATGGAGGAGGAAAAGAATTATGGGTCGACTGGGTTTCGCACAGATTTTGTGACCCCAATATAGCAGGTTTTATTACCCATCGGCTCTGAATACCGCAGAATAACTCTCTCCCACGTCCTATCAATTTTTGAAACGACAATTCAATCGGATTAGAAACATCAATGCTGGATTTATCGATGGTGGGTTTTAGATGCGAGCTGAGACGTGAGAGCAAAGATGGCAAATGAATTCACGATATTAACTGGGAATCACTGTATCATCTCAAAACTCAAAATTCAATTGCCTTTCCTTGGTGTATGAGGTGCGTTTCATGACAGTATCCTTCGTCATCCGGCTGTTCATGGCATCAAAAATATACCCATCGGACTGACACTTTTCGGAGTTTGATATTCATATCTTGAAAAAAAATGCAGAAATTGTGTTTTATTATTTTCATGGAATGATTTATATTTCTCTTTTGCTCTAAATTGTGGAATTATCAATGCTGTCGCGAGAAACGATATCTTTCGACTTTTCCTAAATGAACTTCTCCCTATGAAAGCAACAAAATAGGGAAGAGATTCTCTTTCTACAAACTCAGGACGTTAGAATCAAGATCTCAGCTGAATCTCAGCATAAGAGAATTCCAAAGTCGTCGTGAAACACAATGATGTAACAGATTTCTGAGTTCCTGTATCGAGGAATTATTGTAACAACAGAAGGCCTTCAAGAAGATAATGAAACTAGTGATATTAAAATGTATATACTCATATATACAGTCTCATCAGCTTGGGTATGGTCACAGAGTGACGTTTATTATTTCAACTGAGCTCTACTACAATTCAATTCAATTCAATTCAATTCAATTCAATTCAATTCAATTCAATTCAAAATATGCTTTATTGCCGTAAGTACATACACACTTGTTGACAAAGCTTGTAATATAATAAATATAATTCAAATATGCATACAAAAGTAAGTGATAAAACAGATAATACAAATATTTTTACTACAAAACCAACAGAAATTGTAAAAAATAGGTTGATATAAAGCCATCGTTGAAATATTTAAAACACTAATAGGTTCAGGTCAAAATTGAGTAGAGGATTGAAACTTTGAGAGCATCAAAATATTTTTTACTACAAAACAATCAGAAATTGTAAAAATGAGCTTGTATAAAGTCATCGTTGGGATAATTAAAACACCAATAATACAATAATACAATTCAAAAGCTGGTAAAAACGTGTCAACTATGAAATCCTATTTGTACAAGCCACGTAAAAAAAATGTATATCATTATACGTTGTTTCTGATAAATACATTATTCAAACATTATGGACTTATGAAGTGAAGTTATTCCACTGAAACGGCTTCTTTGCACGGAATTTACTGACGCCGCTCAAAGAAAACTTTATGTATCATAAAACACGTGAATAGGATAGCGGGATCACTTGAAGTTTGATAAATTGTTGCCATATTTCTAGATAGGTAATTCTATCTGGAAGCCATATGGTGTGGAATATCCACGCATAGTCTTCCGAACGGATGAGTGGCGATGAATATCACACGCAGGACGGTATAATTTCCCCGAAATAAATGGATATAGTGGAAAGTGATCTTCTCATGTCAGTGTGTACGAGATAGGAAGGTGAAAGGTGAATCACTAGAGCGTCCTTTGAGTGAAAGAGCAGCAGAAATAATGAATCCAGGAATCAGAACGTGTGAGAATTACACGAAGGACATATACAGGGTGTCCTTAAAAGGTCTTTACAAAAAGCTACCACATATTCTTCAGACCAAAACAATTCGATACAAGCAAACTTACCTCAGTAAAAAGTTGCTTAGTTTGGGCGCTAGACGGCTCTGAAGTTGAAATTTTCAAATCGATTTTGCTTCATAACTTTTGAACGGCTCATGAGATTTTTTTCAAATTTGGTACGTTGGCATAGACTCATCGGGCAATGAAACTCATATCATAATCATAATGAATATCATTCCATGGGCGTAGAACTTGATTTTTTCAGTAAATAAACATCTAAAACTCCTACGCCAATGGAAAAAAATTAGTTTCAATATGAAATCTAAATTATTCAACTCATTCACTACAAAAAAAGTACTCTTGACAAAAGTCGATTCCTCTCATGGTTTCGACAAAATTTTAATTTTAGTGATTTAGAGCATAATTAATAATAAATCGATTAACAGATATTTCATAAAAATTGTTCAAAATGTTCACCATTTTCACGTATACAAAGATTTATACGACGCAAAAAGTTGAGATGTACTTTTTGCATAGGTTATTTCTATTGAAAATAAGTAGCACTGGTTTTTTTTTCTGAAGACTATTATTATCTGCTCGAAAACAGTGATATTCACATTCTTGGTTTCCATAGTTTCATCTGTGTTGATTTGTCGAGTTTTATTGACGTTGATTGTTGATATCGGACTTTTCTGATTTATCATGGCCGTACAATACACCAATGAAGAATACACCGATATGTTATTGGTATTCGGATATTGTCAAGGAAATGGTCGAGAGAGTGTGAGGGTGTATTCGGCAAGGTTTCCAAATCGTCGCGTACCAAGCCACCCAAGCTTTGCTGCAGTTGAGAGACGTCTTCGGGAGACCGGTCATTTTGCTCCTAGAACTGGTGATTATGGAAGACAGCGTTATGTAAGGATTCCCGAAGTCGAAGTAGAAATTTTAGACCGTATTGAAGAAAATCCATAATTGAGTACTAGACGGATAAGTAATGAACTAGAAGTTTCTAGGAATGCCGTTCATGAAGTACTAAGAGAACAATTATTATACCCATACCACAAGACGCCAGTTCAAGATTTATTAATCCATGATTCACAAAGTCGTCTGATGTTTTGTAGGTTCATTAATTTGCAAAGAGAAATGAATCTGAACTTTGGAAAGAATATTTTGTTCACTGATGAAGCCTGTTTCACGAGAAGAGGAATAACTAATTTTCATAATGAACACGTTTCTGCAATTGAAAATCCTCATTCCATTGAAATAAACCATTTTCAACACGAATTCAAAATCAACGTTTGGGCTGGAATAATAGGAAATTTTATAATTGGTCCTGTCATACTTCCACAAAGATTAACAGGAGACATGTATTTACAAGATCTACGAAATACGTTGCCAAATTTGTTGGAAGATTTACCACTCCAACATCGGGTAGATATGTGGTTTATGCACGATGGAGCTCCACCACATTTTTCGGTGGATGTTAGGAATTTTTTAAACCAACAGTACCCAGACAGATGGATAGGTAGAGGTAATGATGCACCCGTGAATTGGCCACCACGTTCTCCAGACTTAACACCGATGGATTATTTTGTATGGGGTTATCTCAAGTCTACGGTTTACAAGACCCCTGTGAATACTGTAGAACAATTATGGCAACGTATCCAACAGGCGACGAATAATCTTACAGGCGATGAAGAAGTTATGCAAAGAGTACATTTCAACTTTTTGCGTCGTATAAATCTTTGTATACGTGAAAATGGTGAACATTTTGAACAATTTTTATGAAATATCTGTTAATCGTTTTATTATTAATTATGCTCTAAATCACTAAAATTAAAATTTTGTCGAAACCATGAGAGGAATCGACTTTTGTCAAGAGTACTTTTTTTGTAGTGAATGAGTTGAATAATTTAGATTTCATATTGAAATTAATTTTTTCCATTGGCGTAGGAGTTTTAGATGTTTATTTACTGAAAAAATCAAGTTCTACGCCCATGGAATGATATTCATTATGATTATGATATGAGTTTCATTGCCCGATGAGTCTATGCCAACGTACCAAATTTGAAAAAAATTTCATGAGCCGTTCAAAAGTTATGAAGCAAAATTGATTTGAAAATTTCAACTTCAGAGCCGTCTAGCGCCCAAACTAAGCAACTTTTTACTGAGGTAAGTTTGCTTGTATCGAATTGTTTTGGTCTGAAGAATATGTGGTAGCTTTTTGTAAAGACCTTTCAAGGACACCCTGTATATCAGAGGACAATAAGGCAACCTTCGAAAACCTTACATCGAGGGAGATGTAAACTTGGAAAATATGGTTCCTTTCTGAGAGACAAAAACCAGGAGGACAGAAAGGATTATTTTTCGGTGCTGAGCGAAAGTCATCCCGCCACGAACGGTTACAGGTAGACAAATTTGACACTCCCAGACTGGTCACCTTCAGGCTCAAAACCTGTCGAACCTCGCTCCTTCGAGCATTTTTCACCAACAGAACGTCGAACGTCCTCCAAACTTTGTATCAAATACGATTCTCGATTATTCACCTCTATGTCATGGAATCGAAAATGGATGATAAAATATTACCGCTAATATCAATGACATGGAAGACGATCATTTTTATGTGTATTTTCATTGCACTACATTGCGATAAAAGGACACCTACACTCTGATGGTATGAATCATTTATGATGGAAATTACAACCGAAGAATTAAAAGCCACTTCTGGGAACGACACAATTCCATAATAAATGATAACAAAACCGTAATAACACGTATCACACAGCCTACCTGCTTATTATCCAATCGGACAACACTCACATGGTAATTTATACTCGTAAAACATTTTGTTTTTGTCAGTGCTACCCTCTGTCTACTGTATTCATTTCGAGACCCACGCCATATGGAAATTCCTAATTATAAGGGGATTCAACAGGATAATATTCCGCCAGCTATCTTCGAGAAAACTGCGAGTTTAATTTTTTTGCCAACAAGAACAATTTCGAACATCCCATAGACTCCATTTCCTATCTAACAGAGTCTTCGAGGCATGGAACAAACTGCCAATGGAAGTAGTGTGTGCACCAAATATATCCAAATTCAAATCAAGACTGGATTCGTTGTGCCTCTGAAATTTTATGACTTTTCTACTACGTTTTTTACATACAACCTCACTTTGTATATTGTGCTATAATAGGCTATGCCTCTGCACTTACTGCTTATAATAATAATAATAATAATAAAAATAGAATATTCATTTATTGATTCGTTCATTGACGATATTGCTACTTAACCACATAATTCGTTCACCAAATCACACATGATGTGTTAAACTACAACTATTCGTTATCACTCACTATATAAAAGCAGAAAAATTATGTATACGATCGAATTTCTCTCACAATATTTTCGAATGACACTAGATGAAGCCAATAACTCAAGAAGATGACAAAAGTATCATCGTCCTATCGTATATCTTGAAGTAGTATACGATTATTTGCCAATCACAACATTCTACATATAGATCAATTCTGTCCATAGTTCGTAAAATCATGGAATGAAACTTTGAATACCTTTGCATTTCTTGTTCTTCCAGGATTGTTCTTCTAGGATCAATATTCAAATTCATAAGTCCAACAATTTCTGGGGAGTTGATATTCCCATTGATTATTCAATGGTAAATTTGAGATCTGTTCCTAATCTCCTGAGTTCCAACATAATCAAATCAAGAACGTTAGTATTTAGAGAATATGAAGAAGGCCACATGATGGAATTGTATTCCATTATTGATATTTCCAGTGAACAATCAATACTTTTCAAAGGAAAAAGGGAATGATCATTCGAATATCTGAGAGTGAAACATGAGATTTTCAGTGCTGAAGAAGTTATACAGCCAATTAGTATATTATTTATGTATCACAGAATGTTTCGACAGGAATGAAATGATCCACTAGTCAGTTTTCACAGAGTAACATCACATTGATGCTATCATGTAACCTCCATGACCTCCTCCGTGACTAATCATGTGAGTGCTCGATAACGAACATATCTTCCATTGTGGTTCAATTCAGATATCGATATTATATAGATATTTATGTTTTTCCACACACAACAGAAACGAATATTTATACTTGTCCACTACATGTTTACCTTCAGTACAAACATCATCAGCATATATCATTCGAATCAGTTCTGTTGACAGTGATGACAGCTCATTCAGAATCGGCTACTATTGATGATTTTGACAGTGTTCTCTTTGGGTTCATTTGGATACATAGTCGAGAAGCGAACTGAAGTTTGCGAGTTCCACCCAAGAAATTTTAATCAAATGAATTGATTCTGCTACGGTGATTTGGGTTCGTTACAGAAAATTCAAAGTGAAAAGATTGTTTATTTGACTCGACTTCAGTCTCCATAAAGGCCTATTGATATGAATAGGATATTATATGACTTGTCATGAATGTGTAGGAGGTGAAGAAGCGTATCTCCCTGCCTTCAGAGATTGCAGAGAGTATGCAAGATTGAGATTGAGAATCTTTGGCCTCGATACGCTGCTCAGTAGCCAGAGTTGATCGAAGGTCGTGGATTGGTGAGAAGCAAAATTTTTCTGCTCAATATCTCAATAATATGAAATGAAAATCGATAATGCGCTTGGAAGGTTTTGGGATTTTTTTGGAGTTTGGAGGTCGTAATAAGCATCAGAAAAGACTTCACTATCCAAAAAATCCCACCACTTTCTAAGCCTTGGCTCGTCTAGTTTGTCTACTTGAAATTGCTCGTGGTGGCATAATAGACGAGATTTCCGTTGAGCACAACCTATCTATCAAAAAGAAAGGGATCGCTCACCATTCTACTATGTTCTAGAGTAGTCAATGAGTTCGTGAATGTAATATCACTGACTAGGCGAATTCTCTTCTGAATAGAATCTGATAGCTCCCCGTAAGAATGGGAGTTGCACTGACGATATATATGAAGAGTACGCCAGGACAGATGAACCTTGAGCATTGTAGATCGTGGGCAGTTGATGGGGGTAAAAAGTAACTCTTTGCAGGAAACAGGAGGCCAAGTTCTTGTGAAGGGCCTCACATGATTGTGATACCGATTATGGATATTGACGACCTCATAGGAACATTGCTACCTGACATCATCTTAATGTCCATTGTGTGATTTGCGTTCCTGGTGAAGTACAAGCTCTAGTTTTTTGCATTGAACTCCACTAGATTTTCAGATCCTGAGAAATCTTGTCTGATCTGGTGGTGTTCTTCGGTGGGTGAAGGATTGGGTTACTAGCACGAACCACCTAGCAACAGTCGTGACAAAATACTTCTGCTACAATCATGTCTGTCAGTGCTTTCCAGCAATACCCATCAGGGTACCCGCCTCTGGCTCGCAAACTCCCCATCGCGCCACTGCTTACACAACCTCCGGGCCCCGCCTGCTCCCTCATTTCCCTCGGGCGATCGACGTGCACAAATCAAGCAATCCGACGCCAGGTCACGTGAACCGAACGAATTCATAATATTTCGTAATCTCGAAATACGATCCGACGGAATTAATACGACTTGTGCTGTGTTGGATTTTATGCTTTCGTGCCGCCTCCGTCGGCCGACGAAGGCCAAGGGCGGCACCCCGGGGAGCGGGAATATCCATCAGATTTTCGTTTAGTAGTCGATCTGATTTTGTGTGAGGGACTCATTCCGTTTGATACTCGTTCCTGATTCTAGGCTCTGCATGCATCTTCCAAATAATATTCCTCCTTGACCCGTAATCACGGAATTTCGCACAGTGATCACAGTTATCAGAGAAAGGATCAGAAGTGGTGAAATTCAAAATCAGACGTACTGTCACAATCGGAGTTTGAGTAATATCCTCGAGAGAATGAACGAAGATCAATAATGGAAAAGCGAACGATT
Organism: Gastrophysa polygoni; assembly: GCA_963576655.1. NCBI lineage: Eukaryota > Metazoa > Arthropoda > Insecta > Coleoptera > Chrysomelidae > Gastrophysa > Gastrophysa polygoni. The sequence continues at coordinate 4,226,994 of OY755091.1, read as the reverse complement.
TCCACACTCATCAAAACATATTCATATTCACATAAATGATTGAAACGAATGCTCACCAACTGAAACCCCATATGTTTTCTCCTTCTATAGTTAACTCTAACAAAACTTCAAGAAAACACATCTGTCAGTATCTCTATGTATATCAGTTGTCGAGATAACTCGCACTAAATGAATATTATACATTTGCAGTAGAATTGCGAACAAAATAAGTAAATTAAGTGATCGTCTCTCATCCGAGTTAAATTTCAATGGAAAAAATAAACGACTGCGCTAATGCCTTTAAAGGCTGCCTCCTCAATTATTACGACAAAACACACCCTCGAGTATAACGTCGCCCTTGCATGCAATATTGGGACTTGATCTTTAAGTTATTAGAGACTAGAGCTTGCCCTCTCGCGTTGCTGAAGAGAGAGGGCGACTGAGAAAACTTTTCTAATTTGGGTCTGTAATTCGATTAATCTCGCCGTTTTGTTACAATTAAGATAACGCTCACGTCATGATCAAAAATATCCTTCTGCTGGTGGAAAATTGGGAACAACTCGATTCCTCTCCATTCTGTCGAAAGAGGATGAGGATGATGATGACATCATGCCTCCATTCATGAAATCGATAAGATGGTAGCAAACAATCGCCCCTATTCAGTTCTCATCCGAAGACATCGTGTGAGCTAATGGTAGAATTGCGTCATTCTTCATTCGTTGACGTCAATACTCAATTCCATTTCACAATGTTTATTTCTACTGTTTGTTATATGTGAACACATGTTGTACATGAATGCTGCTATTTTGCAGGCATCAATCAATTTGGATCAACAGAAATCTCGGATAGACGCACATTCCGAGTTCATTGTATCAGAAAAAAAAACCGAACTGATCTCGTCACGAAGTGGATACTGCCTTTAAAATAATCATCCAGTTCTCGCTAAGATTGGCACTTCCATCGAATCTGTAGAGCTTCTCTATATTTCCTCAGGAATTGAACTTTCCAATGTCGCATAAAATAACTGAGACACCGAGAGAAAATTCTAGGGAATAATAAAGCGACACTTGGAAGCCAGCCGACTGTTTCCATTCCAGCTAACAAATGTCCCCACCGAATGCAAGAACCTTGTCTGACCATCATAAATCATCCTGGCCGCGGCAAACATATGTTCACATCAGCGTCTCGTTCAAATCAGATCTTGCATCTTGTTATTCCGGACATGCTGCTCTAACGTTATACTTTCTTTGCTGGGACATGAAACCGTGTTTCACTCCTGCATAAGTAACGATTGCCAAGTGAAGATTATAACTAGGGTGGTCGTGTTTTTCATGGCTTGAACATAATACGCATGTAATTTGTGACGCGATTTGAATTAGATGATTGTAGTGTGGGGAATATATTTCCATGTAGATGACATCAGTGTTGTAAACAGTGAGCATTGTTGTCACAAAATTCATCAATTCAGGGAAGACGTACCAATCATGTATTCATCATTTGTGTCTGCATAAGTGTATTCTTTGCTATACATAAAAGCGTAGAATGATACAGATGACAGTTGACCTGTTGACACTGGACATCTAACATGACATTGACATCTGACATTATTCAACGTTTCGAGGTACATATGTCATATGTCATTTTGCTTTCTGATAATGATGATGAAACAAGTGTGGATGTTGAACTGATTCTAACTGTATCAAGTCGAATCTCATCCTTATATATCTTCATTACTCAGCTATTGAAAGTTAATGTGCTGTTATCGTAGACTGTTGACAAAAAATTGTGGTAATCTGATACAGTGGAACAAATCAAAGCACTCTACTACCATTATAGAGCTGAACGGATTTCGAACTTATGTGGATTTGTTTCGTGTTTTGTGGTTTCGTGTTATTACATCGGTAATCAGAGCGTTTTTGGAGAACTTTCAGCAGGATCAATAGGATAATTTGGCTCGGAAATTGGGTGTGATATGAAGGGTAGGGACTCATAATATGTTTCATAGCTAGTAGCTGAACAGGTTGTCAACTATTTTGACTGAATATCAATATGAATAGGCCATTCTGAAAATAATTCTATGCGAATGAAATGATTCCAGGTAGAGATGGAGAATACTTCAATAACCATTTCATTAGATTTGTATTGCTCCGAAATTTCGAAAAATGAGGTGTAACTTACTATCAAGAATGGAATTTCCCAAGTGAATTCAAGTTGAATTCCAAACGCTTTGGCACCTTCAGGCAGATTATTGACTTCACAAACATATCGAAATGACGATTATTCTTTTTTTTTCAGCTTTTGATGGGATTTTCTCTCCTCATTTCTAAAAAATAGAGTAGAAGTTATTGAAAATTATTGCAATATATTTGTAGTAAGGACAGATTTGGGATCTGTCCCAAAATGTCACTGCGCTTGAAATTAAACCTTTAGATACCTGAAAGAGAAATTCTCTATTGGTCAGTGACACCTTGTTTTTGAAAAAATTTGGAAATACAAATATATTTGATAATAATAAAACCTGGCCATGGGTTCACCATTATCTCCTATTCTAAGTAATATATTCATGGAAGATTTTGAAGAAAATATTGTGAAAAAATTCAGTAAACAACCAAAGACTAGGTGGAGATATGTGGATGATATTTTCATTATTTGGCCACATAACCGTATGGAACTAGATAATTTTCTAAATTATATAAACAATATCGAACCAACAATCAAATTCACTTTAGAAATCGAATGTAATAATCAATTACCATTCTTAGATGTCCTCATTAAAAAATCAGATAACAATTTGATAACAAGTGTATATCGTAAAAATACACACACCGACAGATACCTCAATTTTCAATCGAATCATCATACAAGTATAAAGAAAGGAATAATCAAATCACTTCATGATAGAGCCAAATCCATTTCATCGAACCACCAAATTATCAATGCCGAAATGAACCATATAAAAGATGTTCTACATCTCAACACTTATCCGAAACATTTCATTGACAAAACAATACACCAAATTGGGAACAGACAGAATATACAACAAACACAAAGACAACCAACACTGATAACAAATGTAATCCCATACATTCCCGGAATATCTGAAAAAATTAAACGTGTTGGTGACAAGTTTCGAGTGAAAACAGTGTTCAAGACAGAAAATACAATGAGATCGATTTTGACTCATACAAAACCGAGAAATGAAAAACAGTCATCAAAAAATTGTATATACAGTATACCATGTGTTTGTGGAAAATATTATACCGGTGAAACCAGCAGGCCTCTATCAGTAAGGATGAAAGAGCATAAGAACAATATAAAGAGAAGATATACTGACAAGTCAAAATTAGCTGAGCATATCCTTACCGAGAATGGACAACATATGGCCGATTGGAGTAATATTAAGATCATAGGAAAAGAAGACAACAACCAAAAACGGAAAATCAAAGAGTCTGCTTGCATTCTCCTGAACGGAGACAATAATATTGCTTCTTGTTCAGTTGATATAGATAGAACTTGGCATCCACTTCTGAAACTTGAATATGAAAATGGAAAATTCGATAGCAATCAATGAAAACACCTCGTAACCAGAATTCCTCCGTCTGCCAAATTGTCACTTTTCAGTGTCAAAATCGGAAACATCGAAAAAAGTTTACGAAAAATATTTCAATTGTGTTGAGAACGGGAGCGTAGTGACATTTTGGGACAGATCCTAAATCTGTCCTTACTACAAATATATTGCAATAATTTTCAATAACTTCTACTCTATTTTTTAGAAACGAGGAGAGAAAATCCCATCAAAAGCTGAAAAATGAATGTACCACCTCCTCGAAGAACTTACAGACAGTATTCAACGATCATTCTTTTTTTTCAATTTTGTCAGTTTCAGAAACGAGGAGAGAAGAGACAAGAAATTCAATTGTCACGAAGTGACACACAGAGGAATACCTACACGATATATCGTGGATTTACTCGAGGTTTTTCATGTAATACTATATGTGTCCTTACTTGTATATTGGCTTGCTGTGTCCATCTCTGTACCATAACACCATATACACCCTATCTTCTCGTATGTAGGGCTCTATATCACATGGCAACGTTGCACTCCTTGACAGAACGGCATCCACGGACTGAAATACTGGAAAAAATAAAAAAAAATTTTGGATCAGCTGCATTTTCTCTCAAAACTTACAACGTTCCATTCATTCATGGTTCATTGTACAATGGAGTTCAACTTAGAACTAGCCCAAATAGCACAGTGGTTGAGATTCCACTTGTATAAATTTTAGATCCCCGTCTCCTTCACAATCCATAACAAGAAATTGAAAAATGATGGAGATTCCACGAGTTTTGCTTTGCGAGAATTCCCAAAGGGAATCAAATTGCTGTTTCAGATTGAAGTGTTTTGTGGACGAATGTTCATTTCAATTGACAGATGAACAAAAACAAACAAGATTTATCAGGAATATATCCAAAAACTGGCTGTTATACAAAAGAAGTGACGAACAGAGATGTATTATAACCAACGTCAATGAATACGATGAGACAATCATTACATTCACTCCATTTTGTTTGAATCCTCAATGTATTCAAATTAATTGAAGTAACTCACTACAAAACTAAACTCTCCACTTTTTTCGAATTTATATGAAAGCAGTAAACTCTTTAATACTGTCTGTAAGTTTTTCGAGGAGGTGATACATTCATTTTCCAGCTTTCTGTGGGATTTTCTCTCCTCGTTTCTGAGAAATAGAGTAGAAGTTATTAAAAATTATTTCAATATATTTGTAGTGAGGACAGATTTTGTGATCAGCCCCAAAATATCACTGCGCTTGAAATTGAACCTTTAGATACCTCTAAGAGAAATTCTCTATTTGTCAGTGACACCTAGTTTTCTTGAAAAATTTGGAAATACAAATATATTTGATAACAATAAAACCTCTACTTATCTTGGTGGACGTTACGGGAACGAATCTGCTCCCGTTCTCAAAAAAATTAAAATATCTTTCTCTTCGCAAAATTTCTCAATATGTTGTCGGTTTTTGACACTTTTCACTTTCCTCACTGAAAGGGTCCAGCTTCATTGATATTCATCTTACTTCATATGAACGCAAATGTTTCAACGGGTAGTTTCTAACTTCTATACTATATTCTATTCTATGTATGGCTAATATTGGCACTGACACTCGATTTCAAGTTTTTTGCTAATGATTTCCAAAACTGCATATTGGAAAAAAAATTACGAAAGAAAATATTTTATTTATTGCCGAAACGTCCACCAAGATAAGTAGAGGTTTTATTCTTGTTGAATATATTTGTATTTCCAAATTTTTCAAAAACAAGGTGTCCCTGACAAATAGAGAATTCCTCATCTAGGTATCTAAAGGTTCAATTTCAAGCGCAGTGACATTTTGGGGCAGATCACAAAATCTGTCCTTACTACAAATATATTGAAATAATTTTTGACAACTTCTAGAAACGAGGAGAGAAAATCCCACAAAAAGCTGGACAGTATCTCGTATATCAGTTTGTATCATATTTCTACGTGGCCTAAGAAATCCCAAAGCATTTATTCCATGCAACAGGAAGCAACAGGATACTGTCAAGATACTATAGAAATCAATCGATCGCATCTCAGAGTGATAGTAGGCTTGCCAACTGGACAATGCAAGCTCAAATACCACATGTATAGTATATTGATTCATTCCTCTATTTATTTATTCATTCATCCATATATAATACGTCTATATTCATATTGTGCACACTTTGATATCTTTCATGTTCCACACGGCTTATACTGACATTTTTTCCAAATTTTAAGTGTTCACGAAGGTTTGTAATGAAATGTTGAAATATGAACATAAATTGTATTGAATTTGCGGATAAACTTGCTTTTGGCATTGATTAACTTCGAGTTGCAGACGACTCTGCGACTAGTTAGCGAATATTCACGTGAAATCAGTCACAGATATCAATATTTCGAGAGGCATCCGACTGAGCGCTAATGAATGCGGGCTAATGAAGAGACAAACTTGCTAATCTGCGAGGACGAGCTGCGATTATATCGCGTAATCAGTCACTGGGCAAATAACATCCCAATAAAGTTGTCAATGCGATGATAAATGGAGGGACCGTCGGAAGGAAAAGACGGATGATGGGGCGAGTCTTTGTTCCTGCAGGGTTTCTTATCGAGGAATACGCCGAGTTCGGTGCAATCGGAAAGCAGTAGCGTGTAAGAAGCGATATCGGAGGTGGATGTGACGAATGTGAAGTAGGTTAGATGGAAATTATAAGTTTCGGGGAAACGAAACAACAGAACATCCATCATGAGCCGAGTGACAGTTCGATATTTCGGACTGAGTGTTCATGATATGTTGTGGAAATACAGGGTGTTCCGGTGATCATGTTACAAACTTCTAGGGTAGATGAAACACACGAAAATAAGAAAAAAAGTTCATGTGAACATGGGTCCGGAAACGCTTCTTCAGGGAGCTAGGGCCCTTCGAAGATGACCTCCAAGAACTACTTTTCGTTTTATAGCTTCGGTACTACTGCAGCTATCGCAACCAATTTTGGGACATGAAATATAGTTCGTAGGTTCATCAATTTGAGCCTTCCGGATTTTGTTACCTTTAACCAGGGGCGTACAAACCAGGGGGATATTTGGGCAAATTTGACCCTAATTCTCTTAGGCTTTAATTTCTTACCATTTTCATATCTGATTATGATTCTCCAATGCCTTTTACATGAAAAAAGTACCCTTGTAAGAATCGCTATCTGTCACCGTTTCCTCCGAAAATGGCTAAATTCAATCAATAATAAATTATTGGTCTTAAACCAATTATTACGTTGGAATATGAAAATGAGATTCAGTACAGATAGTGAGCATTATTAGTCAGTCAAATCTTCTTCTCTAATGGAAATAAATTAGATTAGAGGAATTTATTGCCTTTTCGAAATTGGGGGTATAAGAAGTAAAAGGGAACGTATACAAAATATTTAAAAAAAAAAATTAATAGCATATCGGCACATTCGGCGAAAGTATAATCCATGATTCACTGGCGACACAATATTTTTTTGACAGATTTTCGACAACTATCTGTACTGAACCTCATTTTTATATTTCAACGTAATAATTGGTTTAAGACCAATAATTTATTATTGATTGGATTTAGCCATTTTCGGGGGAAACGGTGACAGATAGCGATTTTTACAAGAGTACCTTTTTTATGTAGAAGGCATTGGAGAATCATAATCAGATATAAAAATGGTAAGAAATTGAAGCCTCAGAGGAGTAGGGTCAAATTTGCCCAAATACCCCCTGGTTTGTACGCCCCTGGTTGAAGGTGACAAAATCCGGAAGGTTCAAATTGATGAACCTACGAACTAGATTTCATGTTCCAAAATTGGTTGCGATAGCTGCAGTAGTACCGAAGCTATAAAACGAAAAGTAGTTTTTGAAGGTCATCTTCGAAGGGCCCTAGCTCCCTGAAGAAGCGTTTCCGGACCCATGTTCACATGAACTTTTTTTCTTATTTTCTTGTGTTCTATCTACCCTAGAAGTTTGTAACATGATCACCGGAACACCCTGTATATATTATCATTGACAACTCTCATCACCATTATTATGTTTTCATCAAATCTCGGTTGCATTCCATTCATATCATCACCAATAAATGGAATCAGTTCATGGAATGACTCAATTATGGATTCATAAAGATTTGCTAATTTGGATTGACACACAATGTAAATATAGACTGGTTTTCCAACTCCCTATACCAAGTCACTAGAAAAACTTGTAGATTCATCATCACAGAATCCACAGAGAGTAACAATTCATCATTTATCATGATCATTATTATATCTCAAAATGCATGAACCATTGTGTATATGAAATTAAATTTCTTCATTTTCAAATATATGGTATCGAACAAGCTAGTGAAGAATATTATGATGTCATCCATCTGTTAAGTAATACCGATGTAGAGGAGAAAGAATGGTATATATTGGAAGATATTTCGATACATGCATGATGACTACATACTATGGAGGCGAAATAGAAAAAATAACCTCATCATTAAGAGCAGTTTTCCACATGACGAGTATCTGGAGTTCTGGAATCTTTCAATAATTCCACGCAGTGCCACTATCTTCGTATTTGACATTTGACAGTTGCCAATCGTACCGTTGTTGCAAGGCATTGTCGTAGGAAAAACACGATTATGTCTGTCGATCGGAGCACTAGACACATGCGTATTAGGCTAGTTGGGTCACTATTCATTTCCTTTGACTGACAACAACAACAATTCACAATGAAATCACAGTCTGGTTGCCATATTACTCATCTCCTGCTTCCGTTCCATATATCAAACAACCTGGCGGGGCGATAATATCTAGAATCCGCACACATTTTCATTCTGTTGATTTCGAAGAATTCATATCGCCTAAGCTGATATCGAATCCATCAATGAACCAGACATGACTCGTTATCTATCTCGCCCATGGAAGCTCGTTCTAGATCCCTTTGAAGCTTTATTTTTCATTTTCGCAGATGTTTTTGTCCATATCTCTTTGATTTATTGCAGGGGCTCGAAAATTCGGAAAGATATTTTTCGAATGACCGGTCACAACAATCGAATTGATTTCATAATCGAATGGATTGAACGAGTGGAGCGTGGAGAGATAGTTGATTTTACGATACACGAAATGGGTTGTTAGGTGTGCTGTTGGAAAAAACATGTGATCGTGTTCGAACAATTCGTCGAATAATTTGTCCAGGTTATCAGCTACTTTCGATCGTACATTACCATATGGACATCGAGGATCTTCAATATTTGAGGTAACATTTATCAACTACAGGACAGAATGCTGGAAATACAAGTCGGAAGCCGTCTATTTCTGATTATCTTACACTGGATAAGAGAGAGGGAATCGCCACAAACTAAACTTCAGGACTTGATCCATCCACTTCACCATCCACTACACCAATAATTAGATGTATGTCAAAGAAGACCAATATGTTTCATTTCTCAAATCGGTTTATTTTCAGGACTATACCCTCGAGAAAAAAATCTCGTCTTCAAAAGAGACCATTCATACTTTCCTATTCAGGCAGTGATACGTTTACTCCTTGAAATTATAGAGCTACAGGTTATGTCTTCAGATTGGTTATGGTGATTCCATGATTGCCAATCATCCAGAATCTGTCGAGAATTGCAGATGCTGTCATATGGAGCCTGCTGCTTGGAACAGATTGTGTTATTGAACTACCAAACCAAAGAGAAAGCGACATACAAAATCGATAACGTGACACATATTATGTGTCAGGTATAGCAGTTTCCTCACAGATAGATCACTCTATGTGGTGGTAGATGGACTCTCATCTGATCCAATGACTATCAATACGGTTGTTCCACAAGATTCTGTCCTGGCGCAAACTTTGTTTCTGCTCGACTCGATCTGTAGAATGTGACCTCCTGCCTGATTCACAGCTTTGTGGAGTCTTAGTATTCCACCAGGAACGATTCCAGGTAGACAAACAAGACAAGCTCAGGCCGGTGGCACCTACGTGGTAGGCTGTAGACCTGTGAAACTTCGCTCTATCAAGCATCTAGTCTTCTCTGATGCTCACGAACTTCCTAGAGAAATGCCAACTCCTTCCTCCTCTTCCAACATTCCACTTCTGTCCCACAAGATGTTTCATGAATATCATAATAATAATACTAATGATAATAATGAACGCGTCCCAACGAAAACTTTCCACCCGGGAAATTATTTTCGGAAACGCTGAAACAGGTCGATTTTAATTTCTAGTGGGACACATGTTAGTAATGGATTTAGTCGAGCAACTTCATCTCCCGGACGGGGGCGGCTACCCCCTTGCGAATCATCATAGGGAACGTGGGTCGAGTGATACATATCTGAAAGCTCTCTTTATTCTCTTCCCAAACGTGTATAATTTTTTCAAAATCGAATGAATGGTAATTGAAATTAGTGTTGTTGACAGGTTCAATGCAATTAGTCAATATCTTACCTGTTCTTATTCAAATTCAATTTATTCATTTATTTGAATGGACAAATGTATTTACATCTTCTTGAGAATGCCATCGATCCCATGATAACGGATATTATCGAAAACGATGCAGATTATTCAGTAGACAACCTCCATTTTCAACAAGATGGAGCACCACCTAACTATGCAGTAGCGGTTAGAAACTTTCTGGATGAACGATATACCAATCATTGGATAGGGCGACGAGGACCAATTGAGTGGCCAGCTAGATCACCGGACCTCAACCCGCTGGATTATTTTTCATGGGGGCATCTCAAAAGCAAAGTTTTTGCCACTCCGCCAGAGTCACTAGAGGATCTACGTGGTCGAATTGTAAACGAGTTCGGCAGCATAACTCCAGAAGTATTGGAAAACGTTCGTGATAGTTTCGAAAGTAGACTCTATCATTGTATGGAGGTAGGAGGGGCTCATTACGAGCAATTAATAAATTGAATTTCGATAAGAACAGGTACGATATTGATTATTTAAATTAAATCTATTACCACACTAATCTCAAGCACCAGTCATTCGATTTTGAAAAAATAAGAAACGTTTGGATAGAAAATGAAGAGAGCTTTCAGATGATGTATCACTCGACCCAAGTTCCCTATGATGATTCTCAATGGGGTAGCCGCCCCTGTCAGGGAGATGAAGTTGCGAAATCAAAATCGACGTGTTTCAGCGTTTCCGAAAATGATTTGTCATTTCCCAGTAAATCCGTGTGGAAAGTTTTCTTTGGGACAACTTGTATGTTTAGGAGTAGGACAGAAAAATATAATCAACACAGTTTCATATGAACATCGATTCCTATCAAACAGATAGGTTATAGGTATTCTATAATATATATAGAAATCAAAGGTTTTCCTTTCGTGTTGTCAAAAACTGAAAGGGATCGTTCCTCCGAGCATGAGTGGAATCTTAGAAGAATCGTTGAATGGAGTGAATAATCGTACATTCCTAGTCCCAATGGAGTACAATGCACATTTATGCTCTTGCCTCCAAGAAGTGAGCCATATTTATGTATTCAATTCCAGACAATTGCGATTGCAATTGTGTTGCCAGTGTGAGTGCCGTTCAGATTTCACCTAAAAGAACGTCCCAGACGGGTAGGTGAACTGTTATGTCTGTGTTCATTGTTTCAAGAATTGAGAAATACTCATTCGTTCGCATTACCCACTGTGCCTTTGACTCGCTATATTCTACTGCGATATTACAATGATACAATTCTATTCTTCCGCGTTATTTGAAGTGCCTGGGATCCAGCTGAGAATTCCATATGGAATGACACTGATATAAGACATGAAATTGTTGTTTAAACAGAAGGAATCTCAAAGAGAGCAGGAAATATGGGGAGTGGAACATTTCCAGTTGCTCTTCTAGCTGCTTTATCGTTCAATTGTCTTGTATACGTCTGGGTCCGGCATACTCTTACATGACATTTCATATTTGTTGACTGGAAGAGGCAGTTCTACTTTTCACAATGATTGGGAGTTTTATCAGGCTTACAGAAACGAAAGTAATCAACAACAAATATCAAGATTGTGAACAATGAGTATGAAGTTCCAAGAATCATGGTTTCAGGACAATCATTATTGGAGTCTCTATTCGTTCCATGAGTGAAAGGTCTCCAGAACAAGAAATAAAATCAAACACAAAAAGAACTCTACACCTTTTCACTCAGTGAACAATAACGATATGGAAATGAATGTGTATGAATATAAGATAAAATCTCAACAATCCTTTTCAACAACCTTCTCAACAATCTGAGTCGTTTGTCTACAGATAATATAAGAGGGCCTAGTATTGATCCTTAAGTCGATTTTGTGTCACCGACTAGGCACTTCATTTCAGAAATTGTCACGAAAGAAGTGCATAATGGTCTTCATTCAATGATATACTTCACTTCTTGCAGTGAGTGATACTTCGTACGTTCCTCAAATTTTTCTTCGAAGACAGAAGTTACCATTGTGAAAATTTCCACATGGACTGAATGATCATATTATGAGCAACTATATTCATCAGTTATTGGGGAAGGCTGGTGGATGATAAGTAATTCTGAAAGAATACGTGGGGTGCAAGGGGTGCATTTTTCATGCATGAACGACTCATCGAAGGTAAATATCATTTCACAAAGAATTGATAGCAAGCATATTGTATCACATGTATATTCAGAATATATATTCGGAATATCAAGAATTTTCTAGTTCCACAATTGAATTATATGGAAATCTGGGAGATATCAATATCAGCGAGATATTTGGTAAAGAAGATATATCTGATTGCTGATGTATGGAGGAATCTGGATAAACAGCAGAAAATTACCATACCCTCACAGATGCTTACCTATTCATTTTATGAATATTCAGCTCATATTTCATGTGTCTCAGATGCATCATATGGAATTTGTGAAATCACTATACCTACCATTTTTGATTTTGTATCTACCGGAATTATTCGAGGTACTCTAATAAGACATTTCTCGCGTCTATTCCGGAAGCTTCGTTGTTCTTGTTGTTGTTGTCTTGTATAGAGTTGATCTGGTTAGCCTTATTTTTCTAACCATAATCTTTTCATGAGTACTGTACATCCGTTGCAATGATTCATGAGATCATTCTTATATTGAACAGATATCATCTCCATAGTGAAAGTGACTCAATTAGAAAGATTCATTAGAGTTCTCGATATAACTTGTTAGTTTCGTTACCGAATGGCAAAACCACAAAGTTACGTTGAACAGAATTTGGGGTCGACAGTATTGATCAAAAGTCGCTGTCGAATTCCCAACCCCCTTTTCGCGGTCGGCACGATTTCGCAGTGGGGCTGCACTTTCTCAACTTCGATTCGATTCCGACAGATCGCAGAGTCGCGTCGACATTTCCTTCGGGTAATGCTCGTAATTTTCCCGTCATTTCTGTGACATTCAATTCAGGGGAAATACCACAATCTCGCTGATGAGCCCGGGCGACCGCAGATCGCGTATCTAGGAGATCCGAAATTAATATTCTCGTTAATGTCGAAGACGGTTAAGGCAAGATAAGGGCCTAGAGCAGGACCACACAAGTCTGAGATATCATCCCGAATCATAAGAAATATTTCTGGATTCACCGGAAGTCACAAATTATGAATTATGGATACACAGTTTTTACACACTTTTCTCTAGCGAAATATATGTTTTTATTATGAAAATAGATCTACTATTCTGTCTGAGTCCACTTACAACACATAATGAAACAATAGAATCCATGAAAAAACAATATAAACCACCCACGCTGTGCCCCCGCTGTTGACGCTCTACTCTGTGTGAGCAAATAAGCATCCCATTTGAATTCATTGCTTTCGACTTGCAGGCCTTGCGAAACGTGGCGCTGGACCGATTTCCATCGGGTGGTTAACGGACTGATTACGAATAATTGAGTGCCTACGGAAGACTGGGAGACGGTTCAGTTATCAAATTCGATTCCATGTAATGACAATTGCTGAAGCAAATTAGAATTTTCATCAATCGGGATCGGGTATAGCGGTTTATTTTCACTTTTTCAGACAGTATAGTTACACATTGATCTTATGTGTGTTTTTGTTAACTCGATTTATATTCATTTTTCAGCTTCTCCTCTCTTCTTCTCTCCTCCATCTACCAAATTGTCACTTTTCAGTGTCAAAATCGGAAACATTGAAAAAAGTTTACGAAGAGAAAAATATTTCAATTGTGTTGAGAACGGGAGCAGATTCGTTCCCGAAACGTCCACCAATATAAGTAGAGGTTTTATTATTATTAAATATATTTGTATTTCCAAATTTTTTCAAAAACAAGGTGTCACTGACCAATAGAGAATTTCTCTTTTAGGTATCTAAAGGTTTAATTTCAAGCGCAGTGACATTTTGGGACAGATCCTAAATCTGTCCTTACTACAAATATATTGCAATAATTTTTAATAACTTCTACTCTATTTTTTAGAAACGAGGAGAGAAAATCCCATCAAAAGCTGAAAAATGAATGTACCACCTCCTCGAAGAACTTACAGACAGTATTCGATTTATATTATTCAAGGACCCACTAACTGTTTCACAAATTCAATTTTGAGTGCAACGTCCTGTTCACTGTTATTATCGACCATTATAGTGACATTTCCGAACGACTGCTGATATTAGGTGATAATTTCTGCTTACCCTAACGTGAGTAGCAATCCACGTCGCTGTGATCAAATGTATTTTCATGATTTGGAAGCTGTCTCTCCTACCGAACTCAACATAAGAGAGTTGGTGTATCTTCGCAATGAAGAAAATATAAGTGCATCTCAAGGAAGTGTTCAACTTCCTCAATAGATATGGATCGATTACCCTATTTGCAGACGACACTCTTATTGCATTTCAGCAAATCTAACTCGTAGACACATATCAATGAATGAATGATATATTGAAGGGTTTCTGAATTCTTCAACAACATCAGATACAAACATATACCGAACACAAATGAATCATAAGTGGTAATTCATTTCTTGGTTCCATATGAGTCAAAATCGGTCTCACTGTATTTCCAGTCTTAAACACTGTTTCCACTTGGAACTTCTCACCAACACGTTAAATTTTTTCATCACATAGTCCGGGAATCCATGTATTTTCATCTTCATAAACGAGAGAATGGATAAACTACCTCCTCGATTGACCTACAGACAGTAAAGAATCACTATTAAACCATTCTTATGGGGTGTAACAAAAAAAACTATATTAAAAAAAACTATTCATTGCCCGAACAGGTACAAGACCCACTTACAGGACAGCTTTTCACAATGTGTACATGTAACTGTGAACAAGAACTTAAATCTAAGAAAATAAAATATTTCAATAAATCATTCAGTAGTTGCAGAAAGTGATTTCAATTATAAATGATAATGATGATAAAAAATAAATGGAAGGAAACATATTAACTTGTATTGATGAATAACATATGCATAGAGAGGGGTTGATTCATATTTGCTTCGTAAACATCACAAGGTAGACAAAATATGTTTCATTTCCTTTTTGAACACTCCAATAGGAGTTGAAAATATATCAGTTTTTCCGCATATCTGATTGAACTTTTTGCACATCGAATGAATTGGAGATTTCAATAGTATATTCGTTCTTGAAGTAGGTAAATAAAAACAAAGTGAACCTCTACTGTTCAAACGAGGTATGTTGAAATTTAGTTGGGATGATAACTCTGGGCAATCAGGTTGTTTGTGAGTTTATGGATAAATATGCAACAGTGGTAAGTTCTACGGTCCTCCAGAGACAATAGTGAAAATCTGTTTAAAAATAAATTATTATTTAAACCTTGTTCAGGATGAATTCCATCAATTCTATATACAATATACTTCATGAATTTCCGTTGAATTGATTCGAGCAGATGAATGTGATTCAAGTAAATAGGAGACCCAATCTGCGAGCCATATTCTAAGCGTGATCTCACATATGAGGTAAAGAGAGCAATGAGGCTATCTTCATTCTTGAAGTCTTTGCAATTTCTGAAAATCAAACCAAGCAGTTTTTTCGCTGCTGATGCAGTTCTAATGATGTGTGATGAGAAGCTCAATTTGGAGTCAAAATTAATACCAAGATCTTTTGTTACATCACACCTATCCAAAAAAATAGTTATTTATGGTACTAGTGTGTTATGTTGAAAATAAGTCACGTGACTTAGGAAACATAACACAACGAGTGGCATACAATGTTTTATCCAACAAGTGGAAGACATCATTTTTTTAAGAGATAATAATCAATAAGTTTTGTGATCAATCAAAGCTACTTGCGTCTCAATACCCTGTATATGTCAGAATGACTTGACAGTGACTTTTTTACATTTTGGTCAAGGTAGGTTGTTTGTTTAGTTGCCACGGGCATAACACATTGTTGCAAATGTTTAAATAAATTTTGACACTTGTCAGTTTTCCCTGCAGTGAAAGAAACTTTTTTTGAAGAAAAAAACGTATAGAAAATGGAGGAAATCGATGAAAATTACGTTCCTGAGGATATCCTTACGGAAGCGGAAGAAGCAGCGATGCAGATTTTGCCAGAAAAGTCCCGAGATGCTTACGACAAGGAGTTCAAAATGTTTGAGTCTTGGATGAATTCACGGAAAATAAAAGGTATCGACGGAAATGTTCTATTGGCTCATTTTTTACATTTGCAAAAAAAATTAGCCCCATCGTCGCTGTGGACCAAATACTCGATGCTTCGCTCGACTATTCACCTTTATAAAAAAATCGACATTTAGAAATATGGCAAACTAACGAGCTTTTTGAAAAGCAAATCACAGGGATACAAACCAAAGAAGTCCAAGACATTAGAACGACCTGAAATATAGAAGTTTTTGAACGAAGCTCCCGATGACGAGTACTTGTTGATGAAAGTGGCTTTGATAATGGGGATTAGCGGTGCTTGTAGATGCGATGAATTAGTCAATTTGAAAATAGAAAATATTCAAGACAAAGGGAAATATTTTCACATAGTTTTGCCAGACACTAAAACCAAGAAATCGAGAAGTTTCACCATACTTGAAGAAGGATTTCCAGTCAACCCGATCAATTTGTGTAAAAAATACATGTCTTTGAGACTAAAGAATACTAGTTCTAGCCGCTTTTTGTTTTTTACAAGAATGGGAGATGTACCAGCCAGTGTGTGGGAATAAATACGTTGTCGAAGATACCTTCAAGAATTGCAATGTTTTTGAAATTGGAGGAACCAGCGCTCTACACCGGTCACTGCCTGAGAAGGTCTTCGGCGACTCTTTTGGCCAATGCAGGGGCTAACATGACTACTTTGAAGCGTCACGGAGGATGGAAGTCCTCGACGGTAGCAGAAGAATACCTAGAAGAATCGGTGCATAACAAAATACAAATTGCAGAAAAAATACAAGGTTCCAATGTGTCGGCGTCTTCCAGCACTATCAGCAGCTGTACCGATATGGGAGCGTCTGGTTCCAATGAACCAACCAATTTTACAATAACTTCAAAATCGAATAAACCGTTAGCTTTTTCCTTTAATTTCAATATCGATGTGAATTCTGCTTGAAATGGTAATGAATAAATAGAATTCTACTTTAAATATGAACGTGAGTTATAATCCATAACTCACTAGTGAGTTATGGATTATAACACACTAGTGTGTTATTTGATTGTTTACTTATCTAAAATGACATTAATAATGACAGTCATAACTGTCATGTGTTGGATGAAATGATTTTTTTTTTATCTGTGGACAACACGAAAGGGAAACCTATGATGTTCGAGGAACATCGTGTTAGCCAGCGGTGGAATTTTGGGAAAGAAGGAAGGTGTTGGAATTTTTTTGAATGTTTGGAGAATGTAAGCATCAGGAAAGACTTCACTAGGCAAAGAATTCCACAACTTTGCCGTTCTATTGATAAATGATGCTTGGTATAGCGATGTTCGACAGGTCTCGAGCCTGACAGTGTAGGGGTGACCAGCTTGAGCTCGTCTGGTTTGTCTACTAGGAATCGCGCGTGGTGGCATAATAGATGATATTTCCGTTGAGCACCGACCGTGAAAGTACCTATAAAAAAGGCGAAGATCGCCGACCTTTCTACGATGATCTAGAGAGGTCAATGATTTGGTGAGTGTTGTGTCATCGACTAGACGAATAGCTCTCTTCTGAATTGAATCTAAGAGCTTAAGCGTATGTTTGGGGGCTGAGCTCCAAACATGTGAACAGTACTCCAGGAAAGGTCGAATTTGTGCTTTGTAGATCATAAGCAGTTGCTGGGATGTGAAGTATCTCTTCGCACGGAAAAGAAAACCGAGTTTTTATGAAGCAGTCTTCGCAATGGACCTCACATGATCGTCCCATGAGAGAGCACTGTTGGTGGTGACACCCAGCATGGATATTGACGACCTCATAGGAACAATGGTACCGACCCGACATCATCAAATTGGGCATTGTGTGATCAGCCTTCTTGGTGAACATACAAGCTTGAGTTTTAGTTGCATTGAACTGTACTAGATTCTCAGATCCCCATTTCAGAATTCTTGTCAGATCCTCATTTAAAGCATCAACCTGTCTTTGCCTTGCACCTCTGGCCTCATTGGATGATATAAAGGCTCTAGAAGAAAAGACGGAATGAAGTGTACTATCATCCGCAAAGCTATGAACTGGGCTGGAGGTCACATTCAACAAATCATTGATGTGGAGCAAAAACAAAGTTGGTGCCAAGACAGAGCCTTGTGGAACACCAGCATTGATCGTCATTGTATCAGACGAGACCCCGTCTACCATTGTATTATTGTGTATCGAAGAATACTATATGCTATCGATTCCATCAGTTGACATCCCTCCTGCTGGTAACTTTCTGAGTGTTCCGATTGTGGACAGCTCGTTGAACAATGGTCGATTCCACTCCAATTCGCTGGAGGAATGAGCAAGAATCCTTCAACCCGCGTCGAGCTATTATCTCGTCCTATTATTCGTCCCGTCGAATTGACAATCACCCCGACACACCGTTGACAAGCAGATTTCGGCTAGTCTCTTAGCATTCCTCATCTGTGCGGAGCGAACACACAGGCAATCCGGCAGCATGTGAATCCATGTGTATGTACGTGAAGTTTTCGCTGTCTGCGGCGTTAATTGATTAGTTCAGCTAGTTCTGTGAGTTCCGTGAATAGGCTGGGGTCGGATTTATTGGAATCCTTAGCTTCATTAGCATTCATTGTTGTTCAATGTGCCCCGAATTGCGTGTCGGGGGATTATTATCATTCATGATGAATTCCGCATGATATACCGCTTCCTAGTCGTCGCTCTCAGCGCTCAGCAAATATGAATTGTCTTATAGGGGTCGGAATGCACATGGAAATATTTTTCGAACTGTCAGCTCCACGCACCATTATTCGTCCTATTCTCGACTTGAGAAATCGATTCTTGGTGCTTTAGGTAATACCTGCTACATTTTTGTGGCACCCATCTCGAAATGGAAAATATTCCTTCATAAAAGTGATCCAGAAATGTTTTCCAGGCATTTTGTTTTCCGGCCTGAAGATTTTTTTTCCCCGAAATTGATACATTGTCTTCGAATTTTCGAGTTCGCAAAAACTTCATTCTCATGTTGTTCATTCACTTAGATATTCATTAGCGGACAATCCAATCAGGTAAACGATCCACGAAGGATATGAGAATACAGAGAAAAAGGATATGAATGATTTATGATTCTTTTACCGCTCTCTTGAAAGGACATCTGTATAGATGAATTTCGAATTATTCTATCGATCCACAGTCCTGTTCTACAAATTATTGTCAGCTCTACAATTTCAGGAGAATCAATGTAGCCATTGATTATTATAACCAATTTCCTTTCTTAAAAGTACCTTTGAAAGTTTCTATATTTGGAATATCCAATATTTGTGGATAGTTATATTATTCATCCCTATTGAAGACGACCGTATTATGAAAATATTTTCGAGTATGGACCTCACCTATATACGCAATATATAATCTTCACAGCTTTGAAACCTGTTCTTCAGCAGAAGCAGAACATTTTACGAGCATGAAATGTTTCTGTTATGTGTTCCTTGAAGGTTATTTTGAGTCGACTGACTCATTGATTTTATTATGTACTCTGTACTTTGTACACATAATCAATAGCATCATGACTTTCCGAAAAGGTTACCGAAAAGGTTATTTTTGACACTTTACGAATTCACGTTCGATGAACCATCAATACACCATGTGGAAAAATTATTGAAATTCAACTGCAAACTCTCAGCATCACAAAGGCATTAAACTGTTCTGATCATCTTCAAGTCATCAGAAAATATTTGAAAAGAAAATATAACGATAAGAGATGTAATTGATAGATAGTTTAAAAAACAAAGGTCTAGTATGAGATCCCTGTGGTACATCTGAGAGCATTTGAATCAGTTGAGGAAGTGAGCTCCCGTATTTCAGAAATTGAACTCTGCTAGTGAGAAAGAATTCGATCGTATCTAAACTGTTTTCATCTATCCTGGAAACTTCAATAAGATTTGTGTGTGACCATATCGAAAGCTTAAGAAGAGTCTTTTTGTATATAATATCCTTATTTCTCAAAGTAATGATAATAAGACTTTGGTGAAGAAACAGGTTTTTTTTGTCGTAGATAGACACCATGGTGTTGGTTGAATATAATATTTTTGAGATCTCCTGATAGTCTTGTATTTGATCATCGAACCTCATTACTTTATACCTTCCCTTTATACTTCTGCTCAACCTGAAGTGGAATGAAAGAGATTCATTTTATGAGTAATTCGAACAAGCCGAATTTAGGGTCACAACGAAAATGTAAGGGTTGGTTATTAATCTAGCTGAGCTTTTCATTTGCCGACGTAGCATACAAACGCTTGACTCAGCAAACACTAATTTCGCCTTTATTTGCATGCGGTTGTACTTTGTTTCTGAAATATGAGTAGGCATGGAGCAATGAAACGAGTTAATGACATGTCATTACGATTGGGCAAATGGAAATCGATATGCTATCTGTCACAGTTGGTAACTCATGCGATAGTGTTGGTAGAACTGTCCCTGTGAGAAATACGTCAACATATGGGTGATAAGTTGGAGTCAGAAACTGGTACGTTCAAGGACAAGGCAGTTCGATTGTTTGGAACTAAAGATGCTCTGAAAAGCAGAGAAGTGATTTTTATAAAGGGTTTTCACATGCTTCGAGGAACCTGAGTACCAACTGTGAATTTCGTGACTGGAGCAATAGTCTGATTGAAGACAGGATAGTACTGTATTCGAAAAAGCTAAGCATTGAGACAGACTACAGAGAGAACTTCATGGAGAAATGTATGAGTATCGTGATAGGCCAATTTTCACTCGTCAATTTCAACCAACAAACAGAATAAGGTCTCAGAACTCTCTACAGTCAACTCTTCTGATAAAATGAGTAGGTTTCCACCGCGTATTTCATAAACTTGAAAACTCACTTCGAATTATGCCAATCAGTTTATCCAATTAGCAGCAATAGCAGATAAACAAACAATAGACATATTGTTGAGCATCAAACAGTTAAACTAAACAGGATTATAATCTTGTCACCCAGTAATCTCGTTATTAGAACGTCACCTATCTGCGAAAACATATATCGCTGTCGCTAATTGGCTTGCGAGTTGTTAGAAATTATCAACAGATTTTCCGCTTGCATTAACGTTCGGAGCTAATGATTTCCAATGGGCATTCCTAATTCACTTTATTTCCTCGTTCCAGTCTCATACAGCTAGCCGTCTGGCTAATAAAGGTATCAGGCCACCGCACGAATGATATGATCCTGTAGAATAATTTGATTCTGAAGCTCACACGCAATATCAGAACACGTTGAACCGACATTCGATATGATTGATGGAATTGATATCCTAGTTATGTTTGTATCCTCTGGTAGCGATAGCCCAGAGGTGAACAGGTTCAGGTTTATTCAGTGATGACATACTGGGTGGCCCAATGGAAACGAAACAAGGCCGATTTGACATAGTTATCGTTCTCAGAGAAAAAAAAACGCTCGACCCGGTCGATTTTTATTTCGAGGGGAAAATATTTTCCGAATGTTTTCAACTTTTTCACTTCAAACCCCTCGTAGGGGTGAGCTCCAACCCTTGAATCTCAACTGGAATAAGGGGTCAAGTGATACATCATTTTGAAGCTGATCGAAATCTCTTACCAAGGCTCTCTTGTTTCAGGAATTCAATGCAGTAGTTCTCGAGAAAACACATTCATGAAAAGTAACGCTTTTTTCCATTTCATCACTATTTCACATTTTGTAGTTAGAACGATGTTCATCTAAGAAGTGCCTCATGTGTTTTCTTCTTAAATCCTGTCCTATCCAACATTACATGAAGAATCATTCATTTCAATGTCAGTTCCTTGATCTCTCAGTGAAATGCATACCTTGTAACGTTCTCATTGGGTCACCCTGTATGTTTGCCGCCATCCTTCATCATTCGATTCATTGGGGATCCATTGGTCTCATTGAAGATCTATTGAAGATCTCGCAATGTTTATATTACACTTCAAAGTGTCATGATATTGTTTCTTTCCATATCGTGTGATTTTATTTCTCAATGCTCGAAACAACTACTCCATGCCACAATATTAATGAAACAAACATTGAAAGATTATAACTCATGAAGATTTCATGTTCCTTTTGATAGTTAACTCTATAACCTAATATTTGCGTGATATTGTGTAACCTGAAAATGGCCTTCAGTCACTTTTCAGTTGATCGAGAACAAAATATATATATATTCACCTCATCACGAATTCATATCATATTTGAAGTGCTATCCGTTCTTGAGAGGAGAAGAAAAAGAATATTTTTATGACGAGAAGTACCAATCATTTCAGAAATAATGTTATTTGTTTCGTATTCCGTTCTTTCATGTTCGACCGTTAATCTTTCGAAAATATAAGATCTCACGATATTTTT
The DNA here is from genome assembly GCA_963576655.1 of Gastrophysa polygoni. Lineage (NCBI taxonomy): Eukaryota > Metazoa > Arthropoda > Insecta > Coleoptera > Chrysomelidae > Gastrophysa > Gastrophysa polygoni. Next base: position 4,204,522 of record OY755091.1, on the reverse strand, counting down.
CACCTCAAGAGGCAACAAATTTCACCTCTTGTCATTCATTCCTCCTTGATGTTTCATGAACTTGACACTCATTACGGTGATTGATCAATTCATATATGAAAATTGGGATATTTTGCATCCACGTCACTAAGAATGGAAAATCAGTGCCATTTATTTCCTGAAATTTTGAAATTGATTTGAACGTGAACACAACTTGAGGAAAATTCGTTACACGTGTCCCAGTAACGTTTGAAAAGAAGCACCAAGATGGCATCCGTGTACTATTTCGATCTGCAATTGAACTGAAACATTTCGAATTATAACTCACAAGTGACAAAGATGCTACTTATATATCTTATTCGAGTTACCCAAGATAAGAAGGTTGGGTGGACTTCTTTTCCTCATTGCATCTGATAATAATAATGAAAATTGGGTATTTTAATGGTTGAGAGGACGGACTAAGAGTCTGTGAACCTCGTCGAAATCTTTTGAAATTATTTCAGACAGATTTGCCAGAGTACTTCATGGAAGAAACTGATATCAATGAAAATGCTTCTGCGTGATACTAGCATGATGATTCGCATTCCACGACGTCAATGCTATGAGAGTGGTGAGGTGAAACAAGAAAATAGTGATAACTAACGAATCAATTTATATCTGAAGCAACGTTAGCTCCAGCTGACTGAAAAAGATAATAGTGTCTTCATGCAACATACCCACTGAGTCGGACCCCTGATGAAATAGTTTCATAACAGATAACGAAATATAAAATGATCTAAATTGTGCTGATGGTATGAGTGCATGGCATGATAGGAGAATTACACATGAGGGAAATTACACGTACATCCAATGTTTTATACGCAATGGAGATTTGGGTAATGATGAGGTAGATAGTGGTACTACACAGTTGCACTATAATAATAATAATAATAACTCGTCTTTATTCATCCATAAAATTATAAAAGTGATATAGATGAAATGGCGAAGTGTCACCCAAGGGTGTTTTTCAGCTTAACCATGATGTGTTAATTGATTATAAATAAATTATAATAAATAATATCGATTTACATTAATACTAGCTGAAACTATGATAATCTATCTAGCTATGTTTATAATACTATAGGTTTATATCGATATCAATATAAGAGAATTAACAAAGAGAATATAATATGTCAATTATAATCATTAATGAGCTAAGATACGTTAGTGAAACACTGCATTAACCATAGGAGTGCCAGATGGGTCAATTGATTTAATTCAAAATCCAATTTGTGTAGATAATAATAATGATTTCAGCTTTTTTTTTGAAATTCAAGATACTATAGTCATAAGATACATTGGGTTAGCAATGAAGATTCCTTCATCATAGGATCAATCATTAATGGTTTCGTGTGTAATTCGATGAACCTGTTGAAACATGGTCGACAGAAAAGTAATCAAATATGAAAATTCAAGGAAATATACCAAGTATTCATTGAAAACTAATATCACCTCCGCTCTGCTGAATGCAACAAACTTTCCGACGATATCCGAGTTGCAAGTTGCAGTGAATTTTTCATAGAACCTTTTCAATAATGTTCACGGAATGTGAATAACTTGGGGGAACTGAGCTGCAAGTAAATGTCAAACAAATAATTCAACTTGTGAAGTTCGTATCGTGCGGACTTATACGGAATAAAAACACAACAATTCCCTAGCGAGTCCTTGCGAGGAACGGATCATCTGAAATGAGGGAGAGAAAATAATGACGTACGTTGAGTGCATCCACATACCAACCGCCCACGATGAATTACTTTTCCTTCGCTCGTTTTGTTTGTTGACGTTAGCCACTTGTTAGCTCTGGCAGTTTTCATGCACATTTCATTCGAACGGTTCGGAGATTTTTTGTTCAATTGTACTCCAGGAACTATATTTTGACATCGCTAAAAAATCTTTCCAATGGAATGCTCGAGTGATGCCTCATTCGAAACGTCTTTCAATTCTCTTCACGGCTCCAGAATTTCAGGCGAAAATATTCATCCAAATCGAAATGGCGGTTGATATTGTTAGAAGATCCATAGCAGAATCCTTTGGACTAGGTCGCTATCAACAAGTTCTAGTGAACTCTTCTAGTGTAGCTATTAATAAGTTTTTGTTATCTACGAAGGTTTTCGAAACGTCAGAATGGCAGAAGGAAGCCATTTTTGTCCAAGAATATATCGATAGCTATCATGCATGCATATATCCAATAATAACTACAACAAATGTATGTTAGAATGATCGCATTGATGATGCTATCGATTGATTGATGTTACCACATCATTTGAATTTTGCTCAAGATTGCGTCTATGTTGAAAATGCCAGTCCATCAACGTTTTCCATCAATTTGAGTGATATAAGTTATTCCTTCTCTCTCAATGTTTCTAATAATGTTCAAACAAGCTCACGGGCGTTAACCAAAAAACAAACTGATACATATTTTCCGGACTCGTGACACGTAATCTATTCGTGGAAAATATTATTCCTAGATTTATCACATCAATATGAATATTAAATCGGGAATTACCTCTCTATCGTCCACATAAACATGGAAATCATCGCGAAATGGATGTCATTGGTACGGCATATGCATTTAATATCTACACAATATATGGAGAATATAAATCGGGATGAATGATCGCCCATCCACAGGGTCGTTTCGGTTTCAGTGGCAATGCACGTTTTCACGACCAAAGTTATTTTCGAGGCAGTGAACATGTTATATACATGAAGACAATCAACATGATAAATCTGATATCGATGCGGTTAACACATCACGCATGGTAGATTTTCCGAACGAACAAATCATGAAGTGGTCTGGAGCAGAGTGGATACTTTTGAGCTTATGCTCGCATGCGATTCGTTTATGAATTGGATATGCTGGATATTCAATAGCAAACGTTCCACATCTCCCTTTTGGCGGATGCTCGAGGATTCCACAAGGCATTTCAAGTGTTAATTATGGATGAATTGGACTGGTTCTGATGAATGTTTGCTAGTTTCATTCGAGAGTTGCATTTGTAATTGAGTAGAGTGTACCGGGTGACAAGTTGAAAATGATCACATCCGAAGTTATTTGGAAATTCATGGTATCGAAAGGGTTTCCCTCACAAAAATCAACGAATTGATTCTCAGTGACTGATAGATTGTACAGGGAGCAGAAAACGTACAATGATACTTCCACCACAATAAAAAGGTCATGAATGATTGATTTCAGATTCCTCTGAATGAAATAATGATACACTCTACACTATAGACAAAACCCGATTTCAAAAATCAATCTCGAAAAACTTCTGTGATTTGCATCGATTTCGATATTTTCTCGATTCGCTTGATTTCGTATTTGGAATTTCACCCCGAACACATGAACTTCTATCAAAGGATGATTGAATTTTTTCTTGGCATCAGAATCAGATGATTTGTGATCACAGTGAACATTGTTCTGCATACCACGAGTAGCGTTTTCGTGAATTTTTTTTTGTGATATTGTTGATACGATTATAAGTAAATAGATGAATGATCAACCACACGAAAGGATGTCTGTTCTGAAAAAACTCATCATGCAACCTGCCTCTGATGATATTCTCGTTTCTGCTTCAGTCTCTTGAGTTTCAGGGCATAAATTCAACGAATTATGCAAACACTTGCATTTTCCATATTATACCTCGATTCTCTATTATTCAAGCTTCTGAAAGAAATTATTATTATCGTGAACTCACAAAGGATGGATATTATAATCCAAAAGATGATGGAAAATAAGCCATTCCAATACCATCAGATAATAGTCCTCTTGTGCAGATATAGGGTGGCCAATGTCGAATATCACAGTTGATATACAATTCAGAGGAAAAGTGGAGAGAAATTTAAAACTCTACATGAAATCTGTCAATTTATGACACTCAGTATGTATCAAGCATGTTTTTTTGATTGAACTCTGTCTCCTTTCCCGCTCTAATCATTTAGCCTTGATGATCCAATGGTTAAAATGATCCAAAATCCAACTATAACATGATGGTTTCATTAGCACCATTTTTTGAGTCATTTGATGGATCGAATGTATCAAAGCCTCATCTCTTGAGTTGAAAAATAAACCAAGAATTCGTAGATGGAGAGATATCAGTCGTATGTAATGTCGGTTCTGAGCCACGATTTCCTAACGATCCTGTTAAACTAATAACAGCGAAATAAACTCTGAAGATAAACGCCACCGAATCGTACAGGGCCATATGTTTGGCGCGGAGAAATAAAAAAGCACTTAATATAAAATATGAACGAAAATCCGGAATGTAACAATTCCGAGCAATGCTATACCGTTTCTTCAGCCGATAAAACAGGACTTTTCTCATGCCGAGTTTCTCTCGGATTTTCGTTCCACAATAATTATCCCGATTCTTGATTATTCCCTCGGGACCGTTCACAGTTCACAGTGAGCTCACAGTAGCGTATTATTTTTCTAATTATTCCTCAGTTCGAGTCGATCGTTATTCATATAAAATGTTTCACCTAAGAATACAGATATTTATTAATCGGACAGTCCCCACCAAATGAAGTAATTAAGAAAAAAAAAGATGGACGAAGTACATGAAAAATCCAATCATTGGGCAGGCTCACAATGGCAGACACATTGCGGAGACTTCTGCGACTTCTGATACATGATATAGGTAAACGTATGTGTTTGTACGATCATTTAACACCGACATTGATTAGAAACGTTGTCACTAACGAATTTTGTCAGAAAATATTGAGACACGTTTTTCTGATGCCTCCCACCCCCCAAATTCCAAATGTCTGTTGTTTTGTCTCGTGGATGGATGGTTCCACAAAACTTCGACGTATTCAATTGTTCAACGAACTATTGATAATTATTTATCTGATATTGAATTCATCATATCATCAATTCCTGCTCACTGAAAATAGACACATGATTGGAACTGAATAACAATTTGTTCTATCCGACACACGATCGAAATAATGTGCGATTTCACATTCATTGGTTATCAATTAAAACGACGTTATTCACCTATTAGGACAATATGATGAGGTAGGTATAATGAATAAACGGATATTATCGAAATTCATGAAGGTTATTCATATTTGTTTGGAAACCATAATAATGATAGTAAAATTCCGCAAAACGTAAAACGATATGATGATTTCATTTTTCACCTGTACATTATTTGTTCCTACTGCCGAAGGGCGTTTCGAGCTCTAACTGCTCGTTATGCATATACAGTGTGGAACAGGCAGATGCAATAAATTCGATAACTAATAAATGAGAGCGTGTTGGGAAAAACCCCTTGTATATTATCAGTTCCTTGGATTCTTCATGTGCGATGTCCCATACCTACCTTCAACTGTTTTGGAAATATTAAGTGTTATCAGATGTATTACAAAAATTAACATCAGAAAAAAAAATAACCTCATTTCACAAATAATGTGAGAAAAATCAAAAAATCTTTAATTTCAATGTGAGAGATGTTCGAAATGTTCGCCGCGAACGTCTTGGCAACTGCTAATCTGGTATAGAAATGTCTTCTAACGTTACTCAACATCTCAGGCGTGACTGATCTAATCGCAAGCGTGATTCGTCTTTTTAAGTTATCTTAGTTGAGTGGTTCAGTTTGGCTTACAATACTTTCACATTATTTGTGAAATAAAATAATTTTATTTTTTCAATGTTAATTCTCGTAATACATCATCCGAAAACACTTGATATTTTGTACATTGTACATGAATAATGTCTAGAATTTTCTGAAGAATCCAAGAAACTAATAATATACAGGGGGTTGTATTCAAAATGAGAAAGTTGGTATCGGCCACTGTCACATGGAACACCCTATGTAACTATTCTTCTTTTGAATAAAATGCGCATCTGAAAATACAATTCGACGTGTCCCAACACGCTCTCATTTATTCCTTATCGAATTCATTCCATTTGGCTGTTCCACATTGTATATACTAACGTTGCCCAGAGACATCACCCAGCAATAACATTGTGTCTCTCACCATTTGTTGAACTTACTCATGCAACCATATTCATACAAGTTTGAACAAGATTCAACTTGGTGTTGCTGAATCGAAATGAATGTATTCTTTGACAGCTTCGATTGTCAAAATAACGACAACAGTTGTGCACGTCATAGACAACTGAATGAAGTCGAATCTCATGAAAATCGGTCAAGAAGATTGAATGCATGTGAGTGATGAACATCTTCAACATTCCTTTTAATAATTGCTATTGTCAAGATCAATCATTCTAGCTAGCCAATACAACTTCACAATCAGTGATCAGAAACATCTCAGCAATATGATTCTATTTGTTACAACAAATCAACTGATTTGGCGCCTTTCTTATACAGATGAAGCGATTTCTTCTCACTACTGATAGGAAATTCCATCGGTGTACCGTTTATAAGCAAAAGGCAGTCGATTTCCCATTCAGCATCCTCTGATGCAATAGCGATGGTAATCCAGGCCAGCAGCACTTCATTCATTCCGAACTTCGATGGGAAGCAGGTAGACTTTCGATCCGAAAAGATTTGCGAAGGTTCCAGAAGTTTTCCATGAATTTTTTACTCCCCTCCGAAGTCAGCTTTGGAATATCAAGTTCGGTACAGAAATATATCGCAGAATTCATTCGAATCGTTCCGTATTCCACTTGGATCAGGTAGAAAGTTTTGAGGTATACATTATGAGTATTTCACCCTAGACTTAAATTGGTTATGACATTTTGACACTAAAACGCGCATCGAAAGAGCATCCCTCGAGATACGCACTCTTCGATCCCTCGACCTTGGTATAACTATAGGCTTTCTCTCGACAAGCTCATCTGGTTTGGATGCGTTTTTTTTTCAGGTTCAAGTTGCTCCATCAGTCATTATGCTGAGGAAGAGATTCCTCTCTAGATTTCAATTTGAGCTTATACAGGGTGAAAGAATGACTAAACATTGTTAACCGAAGTTTGTAAAACCCTGTAGGTGCATCAGGGTAGTCAACTAGACAAAAGATGAGCATACAAGAATGCAGGAAATATTTATATCCTGAGAAAAAAATAGAAGTACAACTAGAGGTCTCAGAAATCAGATTGAGGAAAGGAAGAGCAGAATTTTCCATATTCGACTATTCTTGGTACATGGATTTCATTCAAATGACGAATGCAATTTGGGGTGAGTACTTTTTCATATCTCTCAGCACATGCATGATGTGACATTTGTACAATATATTGTCTAGGTAGTTTGATTTCATGAACTTGAATATTTTACACCCAAACAAATAGAATTGTGAATTAATAGGAAGTATATTGGGTGCACCATGAATAGTCGGAGTGTATGAGGAAAAAACAATAGAATAGACTAAGGAAAAGGGAAGAAGGTTCATGACAAGAAGGCATATTGAGTACAACAATTTTTAATTTGAAACAACATAATGTAAGCAAGAATAAATGAATGGAGAACAAAAAAAAACTACTAGTTGGTCTAGGAGATCTAGAACCAGAGTTCATTCAACTGAATGGTGATTGGAAAAAACAGCACGACAGCTCATCAAATATAATTGTGCAATTCACGATATTAAAAATGCGGTAGTAGTGAACGAGATTATCGAGGATGCTATAAAACTGTACTATTTTTTGAATGAATCATTAATCATGAGAAATGTATCAACACGAGCGAAATTAACTGCGTATAAAACAATATCACAACCAAAAATGTAACTAGCAAAATACCGTGAGATATATAGCTTCAATCGGAAAATATGACTCTAGAGCATAACACAAAGTTCTTGGGAATTTATATTGACCAAAATCTGGATTGGGTCATCCACCTAAACGAACTCTGTAATAAACTGAACTCGGTGTGCTATTCTTTCAGAATCACAGCGAAATATTTAGACAGTGAAGCTTTAAGGACTGTTTATTTTTCAAACTTCCTTTCTTCACTGCACTTTGGCGTCATTTTCAGTGGAGGGAGCTGTGAAGCACAGAGTGTTTTTATAGTACAGAAGAGATCCCTTCGAATTTTGCTGGGAAACAGTAACAGGCAATCATGCAGAGGAAAATTCAGAGAAATGTATATATTAACTCTTCCAAGTATCTATATATATGAGTGTTTAGTATTTCTGTTCAAAAATCTGGGAAAATTCAATATGTTCAAAGTACAGCATGGTTATAGTACGGGAACTTTAGATCTGAATACTCCTGCCCACAGATTTACCATAACAGAAAAAAACCCTATGTATTCATGTATCAAGTTATATAATAGACTACCAAATAAGAAGAAATCGAACCTTGTCTTAAAAAGTTCAAATATCTTGTACAGGAATTATTATTCAAGATCGAACCATATACTGTAAATGAATTCCTAGATTCGAATGCTTTTTGACTTATTTATTTCCTGATGCTTACAACCTCCAAAGTTTCAAGAAAAATTTCAACACTCTGCTTCTTTCCCAAAATTCCACCGCTGGCTAACACGATGTTCCCCGAAAATTATAGGTTGTCCTCTCGTGTTGTCCATAGATAAAAAAAAATAAAAAATTCCTTATATTTCATCTACACTTCACAATTTTAACATGTCTGTTCTTCACTACTTTGATGCCGGTTTACCTAATTGTATTTGTGTATTTCGTATGATGTATAAGTACAATTCTTTGAATGAAGCTATCTATCTATCTCTCCATTTCGAAGCTGAGTATAGTGTGACAACAATTCAAATTTGGTTCGAACACCTAGTAAGAATGAAATACCGAAAAAGATATGACAGGAAAGATCGAAGATGAAGATACACTGTTCTAAAGTTATCGCCCACAGAACGCCAAAAATGAATTGTTCGTATGCACTTATATCAATGTGGAAATGATATTTTTCAAAAACTTTCATACCGTCTCGGGCCAAAATGACTGGTTTCTCAGATGAAGATGTGACAACTCTGTACTATTCGGTGTTTGGTTGAGAAAAAAAAAGGGTGTGTTACGACACCCCATAAAACGTAAAACGCTAATGGCACGTACAGGGTGTTTAGATTCTTGAAAGGGTATAATTCAGCCGGTTTTTATTGGATCACAAGAACAAACGGGGCCATGTTATCGGCGCCCAGATCGTTAAATTCGATACGGTTTTGTCGTAAAAACATTTTGTTTCCCAACCGGATTACATTGTGTTTGTGTAGAAGAGTTCACTTTGAATATTTCGATGCGAACCGTGCCCAAAATAGGGGACAACTTCAATATTCGAATCTGTTAGAAGTACGTACAGTTAGAATTATCAGACTCCATAGAAATTCCAACCTATGTCGAAATTATAAGATAACGTGTCAGAGTTCTCAGATGTATATTAGAAATCTGACTTGTAGCTCAGAATTGGCCGGAAATTTCAATCAGCATCTCAGATTTCTTAGATACTATTAATGATTTTCGAAATCTGAAAATAATATACAGGGTGTACTGAAATAGGAACGACAAATCGAATGAGGTGTTCTATGGGACATAATTTTGTTGACCATTTGTTCGGGAGCCACTGGTTTGATTCCTCAGTGCTCATTCGGGATTCCCTCTCGAACTGTTTCCATTTTATTTTCATTTCCTAAACTTTACCAGTCGACGTATTTGGCTCGAGATTGATGATGGAGGACACATGATGAAAATACATATATTTTCATTATCATTCTCATGACACAAGACACTCTTTGAGCTCTTCTTCATACGGATAGATTTTATACGTGTGTGTGATTTCATGATATGGAATATAATTTGTGAATATACATTCAATGTGAAGAATGTGTATCATTTGAGAGTTGATAGTCTGATCTGTATCAACAAATGAAAGTGGAGAACATTTTGAAACACCTGGAGATAAGACGATTTTACTATCATCACTATCGAGCACCATTGATTGAGTAATTTGGTAGTTCATGATGATTTTTTCAACAGTATCATGAACCAAATATATAGTTATTAGCTCATATGAAATAATAAAACTCCATATCACATTTGAATCTGGGGATATCATGCAAAACAACAGTTCTTTTCCATGAATATCATTCGATTTCATTCATGTGTGTGACTCCATGATATGGAATATAATATGCGAATATACATTCAATGTGAAGAATGTGTATCATTTGAGAGTTGATAGTCTGATCTGTATCAACAAATGAAAGTGGAAAACATTTTGAAACACCTGGAGAAAAGTCGATTTTACTATCATCACTATCGAGCACCATTGATTGAGTAATTTGGTAGTTCATGATGATTTTTTCAACAGTATCATGAACCTAATATATGGTTATTAGCTCATATGAAATAATAAAACTCCATATCACATTTGAACCTGGGGATATCATGCAAAACAACAATTCATTTCCATGAATATCTTTCGACTTGTGATAGCAAACAAAGATAAAAAGTCTATAAAGCTTCTTGCATTGATGATCCTGCAGAACTTTCGAGCAGAAGCTTTTTTAATTTGATGTTCTCCATACGGATCCGACTATACAATAAAAGCGCTGTAAAAATGACATATGCAATAAAGCCGGATCATCCTCGGATACACCTATATTATATGCAATCTAAAGCCACTCCGTTGTGTCAGATATATGGGAATTCAACGGATATAAAACGGTGGCAATATGTTCTAAGTGCTATAAAATTGGGATATTCCTTCGATCAATAATTTATTTTCAGAGCCATCAATAGACTACTCCATGTTTCCGATATTGGAATTTCGAAGACGAAGGAATGTAATAATAGCTATAGGCACCATTCTACACACCTATTTCATACGGGAGCGATATTATTACTCTCGGAAGTTCTTGATGTTCCAGGAATATGATCTGAACCTCAGAGAATATGATATACAGCTATTTTTCGCCTTTTCCATGATATGGATATGAATGATATCGAACATGAACGTACCGGTTGCATGAACAACCTGTTCACGGCGGGATCATGGGAAACCTCATTTTGTTAGGGAACTTGATATGGTGCCAGAATTCCAGAATGATGTCCTCCATGACTACCCACTTATCTGAGTGAGTGTCCCAAATGTTTACAGTTAAAATTGATAGAATCATCGTCTTCCAAAATAGTATTGGAGGGGAGACAAAATGAACAGAAAAAGGAGCACCAATGCCACTGATGAGGCCAGAACCATTTCGCCACCTTGAAAACTCCTATTGCTGGAAGAACCTAGAACAAATTTCAATTTAGTAAGATCGAAGACATCTCAGCAAAAAAGTCTCGAGGCAATAACGGGGATCCTAACGGGGAATTCCTAACTCGAACAATACCCAGTCTAGACTTTTCGGAGCACAGCACCTGCAGATCCCACGAAGAAAAACTTCTAACTGACCACATCTCGATTAAGTGAGATGCGACTATAGAAGGATTACGACAAATAGACCTCTCGAAATTATTGAATTGAAAAAAAAACCCGAGGGAAGTAGAAAAAGATGAACACAATTGATTTTATCGCGAAGTAGTGCATTTATCATCATCCACGAACAATCACCATTTTCAGTATATCTTTCATAACCATTCAACACAGAAATACTCTCATCAACATTGTCCAGGTCGAAGAGAATTCAATCAACGTTCCAACGCTGATAATGAAAGCGGATAATTTTGTATCGAGAAGGATATAATGGTGGCTTTATAAAAACTTTTGACATTTAACATTTATCATTTATCACTTTAAGATTTAAGACATTATAATGGCTTAGGTTATAAAAATATTTAACATTTAGAAATCATTTAAGCTTTATAAATACTGACGTTTCTTTTTATTAATTGAATAATAAATTCCAAACGCCGAAAGCATTAAAGAACTGGTTAGAGTAATAATACCCATGACAAAAATCCGCAAAAATCCTGAAAACACTGACAATATTCTCGTACAGTAAAAGATAACCTCAATACAGTTTTAAACAAAAGTGGGAAGCAGAGGTGTCACTTGTCGACACTCCCGAAAAACATCATAGGCGAACATGCGCACATCTTTTTTCATTTATGGCCATTTAACAATAATTTCTTAAGTTGGAAGTTCGGCATCTTCTTAAGTGATAAATGTTAAATGGAAAGTCTCAAATGGTTTTATAACATGAACAATTGTATTCCCATGTTCCATCTGTCTTAAATGTAAAGTCTTAAATGTTAAGTGGTAAATCTTAGGTGATAAATTTTTTTTTTAAGCCACCATGAATGGAAGTTGTGTTGTCGTTATGAAAATCTTATGTCACTCACGAGTAAAGAAGAAAGCATTTGTCTCTATTCAGCTATAAAAACTCCATAATTGATGTAAATGGACCGACGACAAGTCTATTCATTCCCTTGTAATTAGAAATGTAAAATGGGCACTCACCTTGCCGAATCTCACGCCAGATCCAATGAGTGTATAAATTAAAGAAAGTCTGCATAAAAGCTTTCAGGAAAGTTACTGCAACGAAGTGTGTTGGAAGTTCTCAGGGACGGACTCAGACAAACAAAACATACATAAAAGAAATTTCATTCAATTGATTTCATAAATATATCCGGCTTAACAGGTTTGCAGCATTCAAAAAATCTCACCGACATGAATCTCGGAAAACAGAATTTGAATCATATCACTGGATACATGATGTGAATATGTTGGTTCCTCTCTCATGAATCATTATTATCCACCATGCTAGAATGGTGTTTTGAGAATTCCCACTTCGAAATTCATCGTGGATTATATATATTTTTGAATTTTCGATGATGGAGTACATTATCCAGTGTTCACAAAATATTTTTCTGCTGCAGATAATATAATGATGGTAGATAGGCTATGGAGCTGGAACAGAATCCTTGCCGTAGTTGTTCATAATTGATCCTAACTTTCGTGTTGTATGCCAGATTTTTGTCCATATAAGTCCAGATAAGGACCGTTAATTATATTTATTTCATACTGCATCATAGAACATACCTTTACGTACCTGATTTCAATCCGGAAAATAGACTTTTACAGGATAGGCGCACGTAATATTTCATTACGTGCTACTATCCCGTAATGAAATTTTACCGGATTGTAAATATTGAAAACTCAGTTATGCGTCAAAAGCATGAATACATTTATTAAAAATTCAACAGCAAAACAATACACAGAAATTACTTATTGCTAATAATAATATTAACCGTTAAATTTTCGTTCCCATGAATATGGATACCAGGAGCTCCATTGGATGAATTATTTATCAGGGAGTTGCTACTTGCTGATACATTCCCATTTTTTTGTTGCACTTCAACAAAGATTAATATTTTATTTTTCACTGTTCATTTTTGTTTTTTAGCAGTATGAAATAAAATGTTATACGTCACACGTCCGGTAAACTTTTACAGTACTCGTTTTGATATTCCACATCTCACTCGTACTGTAAAAGTGTACTTACCGGACTAGTAACGTAAATATCTATTACTGGATTAAATAAGCTAGTTATCGACAGATACATTCAAGTCCCAGTAGAGAAATACTGAATCCTGTCATCCATGAAATGAATATCAACGTCTACGGCCTCTCTTTGTTCAGCGCTGCATCTCCGTGGATTTTCTGTTTTCCACCCTGGGCTCATATTATCCCAATAAAGAAAACAAGCTGTCGTTTCAAGCCTGCTCATTCTGGATCAAATTGGACACTTAGTAGTGACCACTGTGAGGTTTATTGAAGTTCGGAAGAATCCAGGCTTCGCGATAAAAGAAATGTAATTGTTGTTCGATGAACAAGTCGCGGAGTAGATAAAACAAAATGATCAGATGAGATTGGAGGGTCTTGAAATTGTGGAATAACGAATTCTGACAGGAATATAACAAAATGATGAGGAATAATATGAGAAACTTCGACTTCATAAGTAATGAATAGGTCGAATCGAAACGGGTATGTTTAGCAAGGAAAATATTTCATCGTTACTATCCCAATTCACCCAAATCATCTTTCTGGCCCGAACCGTTTTCCTCTTAGCACTCTCTATGTTTTTCGAATGATACTAATTGAAATTCACGTATTAGCAAAGAGCGAGTGACGTGGAAATCCGTGCCATTCGAACACCGCCCTCAAACAGAGATGAACTGCTAGGGTATCCAATCAAAATGAATGCGAAAATTCCTTATTCATCACGACATACGTATCGACTATGTTTGTATGTCATACTCATATTTCCTGGTAGAGATACTCCCGAAAATACTCTCGTGTGAATGCGTCTAGCCAGGAGCGTTGGTTGAAATGAACATCAGAAGAAGACAGTCAACCTAACTTTCAATTTCGTCTTTCCGAAGTGCTGACATATTTTTTTTCACTCTATCTCCAAGAATATGATTGAACGATGTCGGATGATCGAACCGTCTGAGTGCACTATTATTCGTGAAGATATTTTCATTCGTTTCAACAAATGTCGTACGAAGGAAGAATAGTTTTCGTAATTAACATTGATGGGTCCTCTCGAAGACCAGGAGGACCATTCCGATATAAGTTACTGATTCATCATTGGAGCATCCACATAACAGGATCAATATAGTCACTTTTTTGAATATCAGTCCACTCCTGTATTGTTCTGTCGATGAAGTTGGGGAAATCGGATATTTCCAATAAAAAAGGCCTACCTCTGTCGACTACAGTCAATACAGTAGATTAAATGGAACACTTAGCAGTGTCTATTCAGTCTTTATTGCGTCGGTTGAATTCAGGATTCAGGCAATTCCGTACACAAAAGGAACCCAGTTCCGATCAATTAGAGAAACAGGGAATATATGAGGTTCTCTAGATCGCATAGGCGTAGGCTTCATACAATTCCTGGGAAACTTTCATCAATGTTTGGTCTCGACTTCGTACCGTTTTTTTGGCAATTAGACTATTCAAACAATAAAAGGAATTTGAACATAGCAGATTCAATTAGACATTTTCGAGAATTCTCAGTCGAGGTATAGTTCTAATTGTACATAATTCGTTAATTAGCCAGAAGTGCAGCTGCTGAGATAAATGGACTCGTATCAGTTGACGAACAATGTTTGGAATTGTTTCCTCAGTTATATATCAGTGCAACATGAACCATAATTATGCTGGAATTTAATATAACACATTTCAATCTTTCATTGGTGACACAAGTGGTGTTATTTCTTCGCCAGCATAAGTAATTTCGCCGAATATCATGCTGAGCTACACAATGAACAACTTCTATGTGAGAGAACGTAATAGAGTGCCAGTCAACGACATCACGGAAGTTATTTTCAAAAATGATCGATAAGATGTTCAAGCTCCAAGACACAGTTTGATGATTTTAAGTTAGTTTATAATTCTTCATCTCATATCGCACGAGTCGAATAGTTTCAGGTTGAGTGTGAAGCCTAGTGGAAGCTATTCTACTGAAATCCCAATGGATTTTGAATAATTTCAACAAGCATCCATTCGAGATTGATACACTCGCCGCTCGATATGAAATTTCTCAAAATTGTTAGGAATGAGTAATATTTCGTGGCCGATGTGTATATTCCTTCGATATTGGGAGTTCCTTTGGCTTCTGATAGCATTACAACAGACTTAACGTAGGTGTAGTTGAGTGTCTAATCCACCTAGAATTTAGTATCTTCACTCGGCGTATTGAAGTCAACAACACTTCACTTCTCATCCATAGATATTTGTAGGGTCCTTCAGTTCATGAATAATTCAAGATACGTCGTTGCGCAGCTTGTCGTATCGGTTTTTTTTTTGTCTTCTAGAGGATTTATCTCCGTCAATGGTTATCCCTGCTTGTTTCTTGCTTTTTCACGGCATCCGCATTTCCCATCACATTGTTTCCACATACCGATACCGACGTTCTATTGTTATTGCGAGATATTGGCCCGAGGATATCGAATAATGCCGGATCAATGGAATTGTTCAGCTCGATTCGTATTTATTTCCATTTCTGTATTCTCTACAAATTTTTCCTGAGTAAGGGAGATTTAACTTGAACCAGACTCGACATAAGCTTGTTTTTGTCGAGTTGAGTCCATAATCAATAACATAGGTATAAAGTCATCATTATCGTCATTCATACATTTCAAATTCGCATCTTGGAACCTAATTTGCCCTCTATTGTCACCAATCATTTTTTTTCGAATATCGATTTTTTGTGCTTTTACCATCCAGAGGTTTGAGTCTTGAAAAGCATTATCTCTCTCTCTGAAACGCATCAATACAGATAATCTGATAATATACAGAGAGTTACGAAATTCAGAGCCGATGCAATCACAATGCTCCTCTATTGTACGATTTTCATTTTCATATAAAAATTAGCTTTCTGTTAGGATACCGAAGAACGAATCGTTCCAAAAAAACCCAAATATCTGAGTATCCGAATCCATCGCTCAGGAAGCATTTTCAGATACTTTGAATGCTGATAGGAACTCTCCTCCAAACTTCCACCGGAGTGAGCGAACGTATTTTGAGGTACCTTGTCTGTGATGAGAGCCTATGGAAATAGAAGTGAAATTCTAGTTTTTGTATGAAAATTATATGTACGACTATTCCATCTATATCGATACTTTCTATGCATTCATGATATTATATTCATCAATCACCCATTGAGTAGGTCTTGAAACATCCTTAATATTAATTAATTAATTAATTAATAATGATTGCATTCACTATAGTGGGTAGTTCAATGAATGGCACTGAGCAAAGCCTTATAAAGAGTTCTATAAATGATTATCATCTCTTGCATGAGAATTGTATTAGATACCCCTATGGATGACTATTACATTTTCATTCGTTTCAGCCGTTGAAGACAGTAAAAGTCACTCACTCTTAATCTTCCACAATCATCACTCTCAAATTGAGTATTTCCCCCCCTCTGTGTTGGCATTTCCATTCCACTAGAGAGGACTATCATATTTTCATTTCATTCCAGTCATATTACTGAGGCACTGTTTGATTTCTCATGGCTCACGTATGCTTTTTCAGAGGCGCACTCTGGTTTTCTCTTGCAACGCCTCGCCGTATCCAGTGTAGCCCATTAAATGGCATTAAGACGTTTCCGATTCTCGTACGGAATCCAATTTCCGCAGAGAAGAACTATATATCAAAAGACAGAAATGAGCTATGAAGAAATTCGCCGAGAGCTGTTCGGCGGATTCCTTACCATAAATTCAATTATATAAACTGAGTTAGTTAATTACTCGTTTTCCCGAAAGGCACGGCAAAAAGGAAGTGGAAAAGGATGGCGGATGTTGTTATTGGGGTTGTTTCACGTATATGTTCCTACATTAGGGTGAATAACTGGATGGAATAATGATATGAGGAAGAACGACTGGAAGCCTGAGTTTTACACGAATGGGATATGGAACATGGGAAAACGTGTTCTCGTTCAATGAGTGGATGATGAATCCAACGGTGAAATGAGAATTTTCTTCCGTAAATTTATCTTCTTTCCTCTCTCCGAACACTCGAGGGAATATTTTTTTTCAATCGGATGGGAAGAATGTGCACTATCCACGGATCTGTCTTGGCACACAATGATCTGACGGATATGACCTTCTGCCCAGGTCATACCTTCGAGCATAATAATTTTTTTTTCCATAGCGATCTCTCCTCTAGAGCCCCTTTATCATGTGATGAAGCTGGAGGTGCAAGACGGAGACAAATGAAGATCTGGCAAGAATTTTGGAGAAAGGACGAAGAGATTTCGATGCGACAAAAACTCTAGCACTAGAAAGGTCTATCTCGCGATGTCCAACATGATGATATGGTATCATATTTCCATGGAATCAATGATTACCATGCTTGGTATCATCACCAGCAGCGCTCTGACTGGTGATCAGCTCAGTTGTGGAATTCTTTGCCTGGTGAAGTCTTTCCCGATGCTTACAGCCTATAAATTCTCAAGAAATATTCCAACACCTTTCTTGCCTCCCAAAATTTCACCCCTGGCAAACATGATGTTCCTCGACCATTGTAGGCTTTTCTCTCGTGTTGTCAACAGATGAAAAAAAACATTTGCTGATGATCTCACATTTTATCCATGAGAGAACTATTCGTCTAGTCAGAGTTAACTTCGCTCTTTGAAGCATCAATCACCCATAGAACGCCGATTTTTCGGAATTATCTGCCTAGTAAAATTATTCCTGATGCTTCCGATTATTGCAGGTTTTCCTCTCATGTTGTCAATAATAGAAAAAAATAAAAAACTCATTCAAATCCAACAAAACGAGGTAGGAAACTATAGTTGCGGCTGATCATGAGATGCAACAAATATCGAGAATTGAGCTGGGAAATTCTTTCTCAAATACAGGATGTGTCAACACCTATACCCTTGCTGCCTCGAATGCATGTCATGACTTTGGTGTGTAAATTGAAACCACGATTCACCTACAATCCGTATTATAGATAGATAGATAGATGGATAGATTTTTATTGGTCCATTTGAAAGAACTTTTACAAGTTATAGGACAAGTCACGAAAATACTCATATATGTAAAGAGTCACTTTAACAGATTCAAAACATAAAATACACAAACAAATACATATACTTATACTAATATATACAGATATACATACGTATACACACATATATTGCACAATTGAGAACATTCAAAAATTCAAACACAACAAAACGACTCTATTTAAAATAATTAGTGAACTCATCAATATTGTAAGGACTTATATCTAACATAAGCACCTTGATATTATATTTGAAACGGTCCAACTTGGTAAATCTTTTATAATCATCAGGTAATATATTATACATTCGAAGGCCCATTATTTGGTATGATTTTTGACACAATGCTGTACGATTTCTTGGAATATGTAGATCATTTTTTATTCTTGTATTGTAATGATGTACCGATTCATTTTTCATGAACTTGTCTAGATTTTTGTGTATATACATCAATAGTTCAACGATAAATAAGCCATAAACCGTGAGAATATTATACTCTCTGAATAGTCTTCGACAGGAAGTTCTTGAAGATACGTTAGCAATGTTTCTTATTATTCTTTTCTGTATTATGAAAATATCTTTCATAGAAGACGAGATACCCCAAATTAAAATACCATATATCAATCTTGACTGAATTTGACCATAATAAAATGAAAGTGATGCTTGTTTATCCAGAACATTTCTTAAAACTCTAATTTGATAACACTTGCTATTCAGATTCTATTCAACACCCGCACTGAAAATAATCCTCATTTGTTCATAGATTCTATCATGAATATTCAGCCGATTCTGTCATGGAATCGTCGGAGTCATGCTTGGCCTTCATTACTCGTCGTAATAAATATCTTTATAATTATTCAATATTCCTCCCATCACCCTGCCGATTCTACCCCAAAAATGCTTCTCGTGCATTGAAATTCCGGTACATGCACGAGCAAGTTTCATTAATAACCTCATTTGCTATTCATTCTGCATCGGAAAACGCGAGCGACAGAAAAAAAAAAGTAAATGGAAATCGATGGTTCACGTATGGACGGACGTATCTTTCATACGAAATGTATCGGATTCAATGAATGTATTCATGCACGACGTAAATATTTATGATGCCACTTAGTCGAAATGGACGATGTTTGGACGGAATTTTAAATCATAAGTCCTTTGCGAGATCGCTTCCAACCAGTGCTCCGTAGAAAACCTATTCGAACGAACATGATATGAATGGAGGTTTTTCACGCTCCCTACTGCGGAAAGTAATTTTCCTACTGCCATCTGGGAACCTCCAACAGGGTGGTCAGAAGGCAACCAGAAGATCGGAACAAATATTGCTGAATTCATTGTATTTGTCTCTGTCTATTTTTCAACATTCTTTTCGAGTAGAAAATCGTGTGTATATATATTCCATATATACCATTCGATCTCCTATTTGTTTCACAATGAAATAGAGATTTCCTGAAGGTAGTTGATGTGAGTGTATAACGCTACATCTTCTTTTTCCTCTCGTTGATATTCTTCCTCTTATTCTTCTGCATCTCCATTCACTTTCGAATCTTCTTCAACTGCTCCATCTAATCTATCTTCTTCATCTACTTCACCTCATCCATTCTCTTCATCCTTTGATTATTCATTTTTTCGAACTCACATTTAGGAAAGTTTTCACCTGCATCTATCTGGTTGGAAGAGAACTTGACATATTTGGAACAAATATTGCTCTCTCGATTGTTTTCATTCCTCAGTCAATTTTTCTGCCTCTATGATTCATTTCAGTTCATTCATTCCAAAGTGGAGAATCGTTTATGTATTCCCTGAGTATATGTGATATCTCTCTTTCTCCACAATGAGCGAGAGATTTCCTAATGATAAGGGAATTCGAACTACTTCAGATTCTTTTTTGTCTTCTTCTTATTTTCCTGCATTTTATCCTTCATTTCAATCTAGTCCATCTTCCAGAACTGCTCCAACCCATTGATCTCCTATATTTATGACATCTTTTTCTTCTCTTTAATCTTCTCCATCTTATCTGTCTATATATTATCCATTATTCATCCATCCCTTCAACTATGCAATAGCAACCATGTACAGGATCAAGTTTGGATAATTACATGATGAATTGGATATGAAATTGAACATAAAATTGAACGTTTTCAATGGATGTCGCAATTATATCGAATGAGTCATGCTAGTTAATGAATTCGTTGCATGCATGACACATGGATAGGTATATTCAGAAGCACATTAGGTGGTCGATAAGAAGATTCTGCTCGGAACTAGACACTTGATATGTTCTAGGAGATCAGAATAACAGATTGATCGTTCATTAATGTGAGAGAACAGAAATATATTGTAGATATCATGTTCGATGGAATCCGTCACATATCTATTCTATAATATATTAGAGGTATTTCAAAAAGCCACTTCGACCTGTCCTGGAGTACTGTTCACATGTTTGGAGCTCAGCCCCCAAACATACGCTTAAGCTCTTGGATTCAATTCAGAAGAGAGCTATACGCCTAGTCAATGACACAACACTCACCAAATCATTGACTTCTCTAAATCATCGTAGAAAAGTCGGCGATCTATGCCTTTTTTATAGGTACTTTCACGGTCGGTGCTCAACGGAGATATCATCTATTATGCCACCACGCGCGATTCCTAGTAGACAAACCAGACGAGCTCAAGCTGTCACACTGTCAGGCTCAAGACCTGTCGAACATCGCTATACCAAGCATCATTCTTCAATAGAACGGCAAAGTTGTGGAATTATTTGCCTAGTGAAGTCTTTCCTGATGCTTACAACCTCCAAACATTCAAGAAAAATTCCAACACCTTCCTTCTTTCCCAAAATTCCACCGCTGGCTAACACGATGTTCCTCGAACATCATAGGTTTCCCTTTCGTGTTGTCCACAGATAAAAAAAAAAAAAGAATATTTTCTATGTGAGGAGGAAAGGTGCGTTACAGAACAGAAGTCTTCCAGCGTTGTGAGTCAATTCAGCCTTGCCCCCTGATAAAGAACTATTGTTTGTCTCACTGGCGTTTTTTTGATGAAATATTCTGGTGGAGTTGAAAGTGATATAACACGAGATATGAGCCCTCAATACTCCTTTGGTCGAATTGAGTTATTGTTTCTGAGAGACTGCATTTACCGACGACGGTCAGCTACTAGAGCCGGAGGAAGTAATCAGGTCGTTCCAACGACTTCCGGTCTCGGATCCGGCTCTTACTAAGGACCATAAAACACCGCGACCGGATGCAAGATGATCAACTAGTTTACATATGCATTCACCACCATACTCGAGCACTTCGATTAAATACGTTGAGGTCGACCACGAAAACCGCATCCATCCGCAAAATAAATAAACTGGTCGTCCTTGGGGATGAGAATTTTTCCGTTTTGAGTGGAATACGCTCTTGTGGATTCAGTTTGCTGCATAAATTAGCATATTTTGACATGAAACAATTCTGATTCGAGTCAATGGAACCTACCCAGGGAAAACAATTCAACAACAACATTTTTTTTCCAACTTCTGAAAACGTGAATGTTGTTCACCATTGATGTTCATTGTGTCAGATGAGACTTCGTCTACCATCACATAGAGTAAAATATACGACATAGTTGGGGCGGTAATAGATATTTACGTTACTAGTACGGTAAGTACACTTTTACAGTACGAGTGAGATGTTTAGATGGATGTTGAGATGGAATTTCGAAACGAGTACTGTAAGAGTTTACCAGACGTGTGACGTATAACATTTTATTTCATACTGCTAAAAAACAAAAATGAACAGTGAGAAATAAAATATTAATCTATTAATCTGCGTCCAGTAATTTCAGAATTTTGCATTCACTCCCAAGATAGCTGGCAGGTAGTTTCCTTAGGAACATAATTTTTGTTTTGAATAATACTGTCAGTGATTGTCACAAAAAAATGGGAATGTATCAGCAAGTAGCAACTCCCTAATAAATAATTCATCCAATGGAGCTCCTGGTATCCATATTCATGGGAACGAAAATTTAACGGTTAATATTAATATTAGCAATAAGTAATTTCTGTGTATTGTTTTGCTGTTGAATTTTTGATGAATGTATTCATGCTTTTGACGCATAACTGAGTTTTCAATATTTACAATCCGGTAAAATTTCATTACGGAATAGTAGCACGTAATGAAATATTACGTGCGCCTATCCTGTGAAAGTCTATTTTACGGTTCGAAATCAGGTACGTAAAGGTATGTTCTATGATGCAGTATGAAATAAACTATATGACGAAACTTTTGCTCCTACTGCCATCAGGTATGAACTGAATCAACAGTAACAGGAGGTATCTGCGAAAAATCAGTTCATCCCACCCACTGCTATACATATATCTACATCGAACCTACTACATGCCATTGGTGAAAAATACTGTCAGCGTGAGTCGGACATAGATACCAATACAGAAGTGACGTTCAATAATCAACTCACACCTACGATATGCCATGATATTCCATGACATCTATCCCATGAATGCCATGACAGTTACTGATTCGATTTTCTTTCAATATGGGGTCCATCTACTCTCTCGACGGGTGGAGAACTTCCGTTGATATACCAAGAAATATTTGGAGAGATCACTAGAAACTAATTGACAGTCGTCTAGTTGGGAAAATTCTGATGAAGCATCTCACATCATCATTTTGTTGTGAATGAATATATTCATCTGGAATTCTGGTACTCGTCCCTCCCATTCCATTAAAAAAATAATCCATTTTCGGAGGTGTTTGAATGTAGTTCCTAAAAAAAGTTGAAGCAAATAAAAAAGAGAAGAGAGAAAACAATTCGGAACCGTTTAAAAGTCAAGCAGGGAGGAGTTCAGTTTATGAACACAGTGTTTATCCATTACATTGATTTCGTTATACTCATAATATCGTCGAACAATTTCAGACCATACATTGAATAAATTGTCGCATTTATCTCTATATTCATTTATATTTGTGCTTACAGTATATCATCAACGATTCTGGTGAATATTGAGATATTCTATAATGATCGATAGCCAACACTGATTCTATTCTCTTGTAGGTTCAAAGTGTAATTATATTCATCCATGTACCTGAATAAGATGATCGAATGAAGAAATAGACGCAGCCCAATTATTCCCAGTCCATTATTCAACATTATGTTCGTTGGTACAATGAATCTTATAATATCGTTACAGCGATCTCGTTTGTACAGTACATATTATGAGGCATACGCTGTCCAAACAGAACTTTCACTACATGTGATACGTAATATCATTGTCTTTATGTAATATCGCTGCAATATTCCTCCAAGAGGATGGCGTGAAGCGATTGTCTTACACCTCGTAAAACGGATATAAACTTTAAAGCTCGTTTCAGCGTAGAGTATCGCCTCGAGATGCATTTCCCTCAGGTTGCTGCCACCCTTCGCCATCAGACCCCTATTCCCTACCCCACGACCCACTTTTTCCATTCGAAGGCTGACACGAAATGGATTTCAGAATCAAAATTGGCTATAAGATACGTGCACCAACTTTGACCAGGATATAGGATAACCAACGCATACAAGCGATTTTATTTATTCATGAAATAATGAATTCATTCATTATAGAATATACATATATGAATTCGTTAAGTTTGTACGAATAGATTGAGAGTGATTATAGACAGGATTCGAGGATGATTCTTTGAAGCTGATGATTAAAAGGTGATACTCGAAGCCTTGAACATCTCCGGGAAATAAATAAGTTTCGTTACATAATCCAATATTGCTAACACTTTGAATGAATCCAATTCATACACTCCAGGGTTATTTGTTCCCAATTTCCGTTTGTATGAGTGGTTGATTATTCGTTACTTGGCGTAATTCTCCTGATCACACAATATACAAATGCACGTTGTGAAGCAAATGCCCAATCACATCCACATCACTTGTTTTATACTATTTGTCAGTATGAATTATTCGCGGTTCTTTCCACGTGTTCAGATTTCGAGAACACATCGAATCTAACTTATAGTTCCACCCTAAAAATCAAGGCCACGTCTGAACCTTGTGTTAGGCTGAGACCCCGATCTTCTCAATGATCGGAGCAAAATCTAGTTGCCTTTATTCCTCCATCTTTCTTTGTTGGCATCGTATTTTTTTCTGTTATTCATGATCATCTGGAGGTTTCAAATTCAAATGATAGTGAAGTCAGCTAAAGCATTGTGAACGATCGGAAAAATGTATTTATATTCACACTCAAAGTGATAAGTAAATGCAGTGTGACAATGCTATTATAAATCAATACCTATGAATGGAAACATTCATATCAGCATTGCCAACTTCGGACGATGATTGACACTAGAATCGAGGAACAATAATGATGTCACAGGCTAACAATCAACTGAAATCCTGAGTATAAGAGTATATTAATAGAAAATATATTCTTTCAAAAGTGATGACTCCTATTTCTGACTTTTATGTTTACTACACCTTCGATTCTTCTATCGAAACATGACAATGTCATGTCACTATTTTCAACCAGATTGAGGGCCGGTTTATCAAGTTCCAGATTTATCTGCTAGTTATGTACCCGTCAGATATGAGTAACCTGCAGATATAGTTTGAGTTTGGTTTTTCCAATACTTTTTATCCAATAGTTTATTACTGACTGGTGAGGTATGTTGGCAATAGTGATAAATAAATATAATGGACTTGATTGGTTGATTGTTTCCACCCACCAATAGAAAGTCTGTTTAAAATGACAATGTTTTATAACGTTTATAACCTTTGACGATACCTATGTATTGCTGTTGTTTTGTTTAGTTCTGGGCCGGTTTATCGAGTGCCAGATCAATATACTTTTGAATAGAAGATAGATTTTGTGGAGGATTACATATTCGACAGTGATGAAGACTTGGATGTTGTGGAAGTTCTTCAACACGAACGGAGGCCTTATATCGTAAGGGAAAGAGTTGATAATTTCGAGAAATGGGATGACCATGATTTCCATGCAATATTAGAAATATTGAAAAACTACATCAAAACATCCAAAACACAACAACACTTCATTCAAGTTTATCTATGAACAACATTTCCACAAGTATATCGTCTGTCGTCTGACGTTTTTGTGTCACGTTCTGCGATATTTTCGTGAGCTATCCTCTAGTTATCTACTTATCCACCAGTTGAAACTTCTTGATAGTTATCGGGTATTTTAACTGCCAGATGAGAGTTATCCTGTCATTGTTAAACTCACCTTCTCATTATAACTGACAGTTAGGCATTATCTCACAGATAATTTGTGATTGATAAACCGGCCCTGAATCAAGCAGACATTGCTCATCGAATGACTAATGAGAGGATATATCTATGGGAGAGATTGCGAAATCTTCCGAAGATCCATTGTGAGCTCTCAATGATCCAGTTGGCGCTTTCGTTATATTATTCATTATCTCTGATCTTTTCTCTGATAGCTTCGCATCTAATATGGACGAGTCACGCACATTCTGTAGGTGGGTATACAGGGTATATGTTCATGAATTAAAGCGATCTATATATAGAGAAAATTTGTATAGAGGCGGTGAAGGAAACAATCCTTGTGAACGCCTTATTGAACTTTCCATTGATCACAAGCTATTCGAGGAAATCTTGATTTTTACACACAATCAGAACCATATCGCACTTTTGTAGGTGATGAATTTGACAATTAAAAATTCTATTCATTTGCCCATGGATATACAAAGCTTGCTGAACGAATCAAAATCGCGGGCAGCTTATAAATATGCAGAATCATGTAATATCATGTAATATCTCCGAAATCATGAGATTTGGGCATTTTCAATCATTTTGAAATTATAGTTCCGATCACGAGAAGAAAAAAATAGGATTTGAAAAAAAAATGAGATTTTCAATGTTCGCGTTCTCTTTTTGGACCTTCTTTTCTATGCAACCTGTGAATCAATCAGTGGTTGTTATTATGGTGAATAATATCCATGATTCTGTATCTGCATATCAGTAAAAATTGTTATTTACCTAAAAATTGCGTATTTTCGATAGGCTACAAATAGGATGATTTCACGTAAGGGCATATGATTTTGAATAAGGAATTGAGAAAGGAATCCAAGAATATTATCAAATACAGGGTGTTGTATTGAAAATAACTGAGATGACGTCACTTTCGGAGGAAGCAGAGGCCTCACAATAACGGAAATATTCCAGTCGGATTTTCAATGATTCCCTTCGCGTATACTGGATGGCCCAATGAAAACGAAACAAGGCCAATTCGACATAGTTATCGTTCTCAGGAAAAACACACTCGTTCCTGTTGAATTTCATTTCGAGGAGGAAATATTTTGGGCATGTTTCAATTTTTTCACTTCAAACCCCTCGGAGGGGTGAGCTTCAATCCTTGAATCTCAAATGGAATAAGGGGTCAAGTGATATATCATTTTGAAGGTATAATCAAAATCTCTTACCAACGCTTCCTTGTTCTCGGAATTGAATGCAGTAGTTCTCGAGAAAACACGTTCATGAAAATAATCGACTAGTAATGGAAAGTAACGCTCTTCTCCCTTTCATCTCTATTTCTCATTTTGTAGTGAGGACGATGTTCATCTAACAAGTGCCTGATGTGTTTCTTTTCGAATCCTGTCCTATCCAACATTATATGAAGAATCAGTCAGTTCCTCGATCTCTCAGCAAAATGCCCACCCTGTTTCGTCTTCATTGGGCCACCTGTATCACTCGCGGAGTCATCGAAATATATCACCCGACAAATTTTCGGCTTCATCTACTTCGAGGGACCTTATTTATACCGCCTTGACAATGGGCGGTAGCATAATGAATTCTTCGTCGGTTAACATGACAAAAGGGGCAATGCCACTTACATTGTCTCTATCTCCAATTCTGAGATTTCCCATAGTATATTGCCTCTGCGGTGCTCCTAGGCCTGAACTATTCCACCAAAATTCTCCAGTTTCAAGCATGAACTGTGCGAACAATACGAGAACTTGTTACATCACAGTGGCGTACGTAACAGTGGAACCAGCAACGATTGATTGGATCGTTCTGGTGTTTTGGTTATCGATGGAAAAACTTCAGTTGGGATGAATTCATCACAGTCGTCAAAGAAATATTCTTAAAAATCGGGGATCAATTGATTGAATTTTGACTTTCGTTTATCTTTTCAACACATGAAATGAAAACCTATAATGTTCGGGGGTCACCTTGTGAGACAGCGGTGGAATGTTGAAGGAGGAAGAATATATTGATACTATGGAGGTAACCAATCAGAGCTCGTCCAGTTGATCTACATGTAATCTCTCGTGGTGGAATAATAGACGAGATTTCCATTGAGCGCCATCCAAGAAAATATTTATGAATAAGTGGGAGCTAAACTCCAAACATTTGAACAGTAATCGAGAGCAGGTTGAATTTGCGCTCTGTAGGTGATAAGGAGCTGCTGGGGTACGGGGAACCTCTTTGCAACAACAAATGAACAGAGCCAAGTTATTGTAGAGCAGTTCTTGCAATGGACCTCACATGATCGTCCCATGAGAGAGCGCTGTTGATGGTGATACCAAACACGAAATTGACAACCACATAGAAACAGTGATGACTGATATCATATTGGATATCATGGCATTGAACTCTACTAGATTGTCGTATCCTCATATCCTCCAATATTCTTGTGAGATCATCATTTAAAGTATCGACCTGTCTCTCTTTTGCACCTCTGGTCTCATTGGATGCTCGAAGAGAGAGCGATATGAAGACTGGGCAGAAAGTCACATGCCACAGATCGTTAATTCGAACGAAAATCCAAAGTTGCTGCCAAGACCAATACTTTTGGAACACCAGCAAAGTTGTAGCCTTGTGGAATCTCTACTGATACCAACGATCCCACCTGGCTGACTAATACTTGGCTAACACAGCGAACATCTTCGTGTTGTCAACAGATGAAGAAAGCATTCTCAGTCATTGTATCAGATCTGTTAGGATACTCGATAGTCAACGGCATGGTTGAAGCGACAAACCATAGGACGGAAGTTGCTGCAGGCAGAGATTTCTCCATTTTTCTCGATTCATGGCTCTCACAAATTATCATGTGAATACTTCGTTGGTGCCAGAACAACCAAACGAACGATATAATTCATTTGGTGCTCAGAGTTGTGGCCCAAAGTTATAGAAGTTGATTGCGCCATTTCTCAGAAGTGGGTGACATATTCACATGATTGGAAGCCCCACAAAAAGTGCCACTCACGAAGCTTGTATGCTGTACGAACACATTGTTCGCCCTTCACATTCAATGCGTTGCCTTGTGTTTCAATTCGAATCGGAGCAGAGCCTGAGGTTACCGACGCTACTGTTCCATACAGTACAATGCGCAATTGGTCACGCCCACGTTGATTGTTCCCTGAATTTGTGGATGATGCCATCCAAAATTTCCGTAAGGATCCGACACTTTGTTGAAACTGCGCGAAGAGGGTGATAACGGTAATTTGTGAGGTGATTAAGGGATTTCAGGAGGAGAGAGCTTCATTCCTCGGTTATTCTTCGTGCGAAGTAACACGAGCCTCGGTTTGTTTTGAATTTGTTTACAAGGGTTCGTTCACTGCATCCAAGCAGCATTGGTTTGGTTTGGAGTATTTCTGGAGCTACTGTGTGACGTCTCATAGTGGAAAAGATGTCGGTAGATTATGATTAGCTCATGGATTCCTTGAATTCTTGATTCTTCTTGAAACGGATAGGGCAGGAAGAAAAATATCACGGCCACTTCAATTGTTCACCAAAAACGCACTAGTCCCTATAAAAAACGTGTATACTATGAAGCGATCGCACAGTTTACATAATATACAAGTTGAATACTGTCTGTAAGTTTTTCGAGGAGATGGTACGTTCATTTTCCAGCTTTTTGTGGGATTGTCTCTCCTCGTTCCTAGAGAATAGAGTGGAAGTTATTGAAAATTATTTCAATATATTTGTAGTACGGACAGATTTTGTGATCTACCCCAAAATGTCACTGCGCTTGAAATTAAACCTTCAAATACCTGAAAGAGAAATTCTCTAATCGTCAGTGACATCTTGTTTTGAAAAATTCCGAAATACAAATATATTCAATGAGAATAAAACCTCTACTTATCTTGGTAGACGTTTCGGCAACGAATCTGCATATTGAAAAATTTTGCGAAGAGAAAAATATTCTAATTGTGTTGAGAACGGGAGCAGATTCGTTCCCGAAACGTCCACCAAGATAAGTTGATAAGTAGAGGTTTCATTCCTAATAAAAATATTTGTATTTCCAAATTCTTCAAAAACAAGGTGTCACTGACGAATAGAGAATTTCTCTTTCATATATATATACATATATATATATATATATATAAAATCATAATTCATAATTTTCAATAACTTCTCTTTTTTTAGAAACGAGTGGAGAAAATCCCACAAAAAGCTGGAAAATGAATTAACAAGTTGTTTCCAAACCACGAAACTTTAGAGGGTGATGCTCTAAGTGGTTTCAGGAGAAAAAAATCCCATGGACGGATGACTGGAATTGCTCGATTCCTGAGATTCAAGGAGAAGAGAAAATACCATAAAACTAGAAAAATAATTCGAAAAAAATTGAGTTACTATTTTGACATTAGGCGTACTTCCGAAATCGAAAAAAATGCCCATTGGGTGATTTGACATTCCAATTAATCGACCTGTATATTCCCCATTACGTATGACCTCGGTAAGAGAGCAGCAGATACAATTCGTAGATATTTATTCGGCGAGCAGGGCCCAAATTGAAAGCACTCGAAATCCTCTCAAATTGCTTTCACGTTCAAGGATTATTCGATTGTTTCGTCGAATTAGTGTTGAATTTGAAGAACAGGTGTTCGAATTTACGTAAATTAGCATGGGCGATTTTTTTTGGCGTTGTCCCGGTATCCAGACCTCATTTCCTGCTATTCATGAATCAATAAATACGTTCATCTAATGAGAGATTATTCAATACAAGAAAAATCTACCATCAGATCACCATCACAAAATGCTCATTTGTAACTTTCTATGAATATATATATCATTGCCAGAAATTTTTCGAATATATTATAGATGTGTATTATTGAAATTGATCTGAAAAACGAGTGTGAATGAGAACGGCACTTTATAGAAATGTGAATTAACTGCAAAAACTGAATTAACTGAAAAATTATCGAACACTTTTTTGTAATCGAGTTGGCTCAGCATATTTGGGAGCTGAAATCCAAATGTTATTCGAATATTAATATGGAACAGGTCGAATTTGAGCTTTGGCAATCATAGGCAGCTGCTGGTGGGATATGAATATATATATACAAGGTGGCCCAATGAAATCGAAACAAGGTATGCATTTCACTGAGAGATCAAGGAACTGCCATCAAAATAAATGATTCTTTATGTGGTGTTGGAAAGGACAGGATCCAAAAGAAAACACATAAGGCACTTCTTAGATGAAAATCGTTCCAACTACGAAATGAGAAATAGTGATGAAAGGGAAAAAAAGCGTTACTTTCCATTACTTGCCGATTATTTTCATGAGCGTGTTTTCTCGAGAACTACTGCATTGAATTCCAAAAACAAGGAAGTGTTGAAAAGAGATTTCTATCACATTCAAAATGATATATCACCTGACACCTCAGCCCATTCGAGCGGTTCGAGCGTTTTTTTTCTGAGATCGATAACTATGTCGAATCGGCCTCGTTTCATTTTCATTGGGCCATCCAGTATATATGTTTATAGGTGCATGGAAGTTCCTCATTGCACGGAAGAGGAAAAAGGTAATTCTCGCAATGTACCTCACATGGTCGTCCCATGAGGAAGTTCTGCTGGTACTGATACCGGTAGTGAACTTTGACTTCATAGGAGTAGTCCTTCCTGACATTACTATATATGGCATTGTGTTATCCGCCTTTCTGTTGCAGAAATAAGCTTGAGTTCCTTCTGCATCAAAATCTACTTTATTCGCAGATCCCCATCGAAAATATCTTGTCAAATATGCTCTCTATCAGATCCAGTTGATCAGCTAGGAAGAACAACATTGACTCAATCAATGTTTCAGTATCAATATCGTATCCCACATAATCTAAATATTGGGAAACTCACATATATTCCATCAATAGAACGGAAAACTTGTGCTTACAATCTCTAAACTTCCCTTCTTTCCTTCGCTCCCGAAATTCCACTACTAGCTGATACGATGTTCCTCGACCATCATAGGTTTTCTCTTCATGTTGCCAACAAATGAGAAAAAAACGAGATTCTTCATTCTATGAGGAACAGGAAAGTTTTGAGAGTTTTCAGTAAGGATCATCGTAAACGGTTCCATCATCGTTCAAATCGTTTTTATACGATATGAAATATCGAAGCACGGATTTTATAGAAAAAATACCACCATTCCGCTTGTGAAATATCCATTTTTTCTTTTTTGAATAGGTATATCGATTGAAATTCATATTCGAGGCAGGAGCTCCCCTTGCCCCTCCTCCTCCTTGCTCAACGTCACTTTCCCAACACACGATAGAAATCACACGAAAATCACACGAAGAGTAGGAAAGTGCTGATTTCTGCATGAAAACCGAAGAGTCTACTATCTGGAAAACTTTTGGGAATCAATTATTATCGCGAGGTACGTTTGTGTTGGGAGTTCGATAATTGTGTACGATCTCAACGGAAAATGGCACCTATAGCATCGCTCATACGGATAGGTTTGTAGCAACGTTTGAAGTTGAAAGAATCACGAGCAGGATGAGGAACGACGAAACTTTTAATTAATATGCTATCCGGTAAAATTACGTATGGGAAAATACAAGATAGAGATAACTGGATGCTTTGTCTGGAAAAGCCAGCTCCAACTATTTCCTCCGGGTAATTGGAATTGAACTCATAAGACCGATGATTTTCCAGGAGACCGAAGCAATTTCAGAAACAGAAACATTCCGTGATTCGTAATTATGGTTTCGCTATTCCATGTTTGATTGCTTGTGACTGTATTAATCTAGAATATATTCAAAATCAATTCGAAGCCAATTAATTTCCGAGCTACCACAGATATTTCCGAAAATACGTCTGAAATAGTGGATCAGCTTTGAATTGATGAATGCTCTCTTCAGTTATAAAGTAACGTGACCATCAAATCATCAGTTGATATCTACCAGCAGGCCCAGATTTCGCGCTGATGCAACGAATTCTACTGGATTGGTTTCCAAATTAATATTCAGATGATCACAAACACTTGCACTTTTGGCTTCATTTCGGAATGGGAGACCCTTGGTTTCATCAGATCGTCGAGACTTCTTCGAAAGAGTAGTATATTCATCACACAAACCACACAAAAGTAAGTAAAGTCGAATGAGATGTTCGAAATGCTTTCCCTCCATTTCAATTCAGCTACGACATCTCCACCGTAAGAACTGTCGAACTCTTTCCAAAACATTTATTCCATTTTATTTTGTGACTCAATCTTTTTAATACCCAAAGAGTGTTATGAAGGATGTGATTGTACAATGACAACTCTTGGAGAGGCAATGGGTCGACAAAAAAAATATTCCAAGGAAAAGTTCTCACAACTGATTGGGGGACGTCTCAGATGGTACATCCCTGATGATACTACTCCAATCCTTGGTACGTGATGTTCGATTCTCATTGAATTGAAATGTTTCGTCACGAACGAGGACCGTTTGTTCTATTGGAATCTACATTGGAAGAGATTTGATATAATTTTGGTCCCTAGGCGATATTCGAATTCTTGGTCGAATGAATGAATGAAGGATGTCGATAATTTGGACTGGTCTGGTGACGTTTCTGACTTCGTTCAATCATTCAAATGCAAGTGGTTTCGGTAGCTCTCCGAAAGTTCCAGAGTGCTTTCCCAAGGAGAACATGAAATATTCAAATGAATCGATACAAGGTGTGATTCAAGCAGGACGCCATCTATTTGCATTTATATGAGTCGTTTACGCTTTTTGCTGGACCCCGAGGGACGAAAAAGAGTAGAGTAGTGATGGTTAAGCAAGAAAATGGTCGGTTTATCACCGGCTGTGTTTTCCCTGTTTTGCGTTTTTTATTGGGCTCTTGGATACTTCATGATTCATAACTGGAATATGTATATGTTTTTTGCAGAAAGAGGAAAAGTCTATACAACAGAATTTGCAAAACATTTGACTGGATAATATAAGTGCTTCATAAAAATCTTGGCTCTCTCTACGGGCCTCGATTCTACAAACTGTGCTCTCGCCCAACCAATAGGTACGAAAATATAGTATGAGAAATAGGTTAATTTCATTCGAACAGGAAAATTATGTTATTAAAGTTCTTGGGATATTCGTGGCTGCCATAATAGGAAATCCAATTACTTTGATAGATCTTCGACTTCTGGATGTAAGAAAACTCGATACCTATAATATCGTCGATACACGGGGCAAGTTTTCCGAAAACTTCTAATGATCCTCACTAAGATTCATATTTCCAGCAAAGTATAATGTATACTAAACAAAATCAGTTGTTACTTTGTTGTTTCAGAACTATTTTTGACTATTTATAGCAGAACATTTTCTATCACTCATTTTCTCAATTGATTTCGGTAGATTATGGTAGTGAGAGTTTTGTAAGCTATAAAATTTTATATACCAGGATACCTGATTAAATTTTGCCAGCAATGGTTTTGACACAATTAATTGTTCAAAAAATTGTCACATGCATCATTTTGAATTCTATTCGCATTCAATATCTGAAGAACTTATGGACAAAAATTTTTTAACGAAAGCCTAACGAAGACTAAGCATATGAACATACCCATTATGATACTGAGTATGGAAATCTAGAATATTTATGACTTCAATATAGAATCACTCGAATTCATTAATTTTTAATCACTTTTGTACTGGATAATCAATACCTAGTTGGTTACACCGATTATTTTTTCAACAAGTCAAAACGTGACTATCAATCAATAACGATGCGTTATCCTAGCCAATTAGTTTCATACCGATAAAAAATGTGGCTTGCTTTCGAAAGTTCAAATCTCAGATTCTTCTCACAAGTTCAATTCACAGATTCGGACCAACTTTTCAGTTCAATTTCCAATCAGTATTATAACGCTAATGATAACAGGAAAGTTGTATTTCGATGAACACACGCAGGGTAATGTGTGTTGCATACCTTTTGTTGCAATACCTCACTATGACTAGAATCATTTGATCTCCATCAGGCATAAATAATTGTTTGATCAGTTCCTTCCGCGAGTTCAATGAAATGAACACTGGTGAAGTGGAACATGTTTTCAAAAAATCACGTTCAGAACAGGAGTCGTTCTTCGGATTCTATCAGGATATTCTTATATTTCCTTCTATCAAATTACAACACATTACAACACATTACAACACATTACAACACATCGAAACATTCTAAATCAGATCAGATTACTCATCCTACGAACTCGTTATACTATATTGATTAATTTGTTTTCAAGAATCACTAGCAAATATCATATGCCCATTTCCCTTTCTTCAACATTGGTTTATAATTCAATGTATGTGGTTATGCATAGAGTTTCCAGACCAGATAATTATTTACGAGTTCGAAAGTATAGCAGGTGGCAAATTAAAACAATAAATCTGCTAGATTATACACATTACTGCTTGTAATTCTGGTATTAGGGAGATTTATTGGAGGACCTGTTAAATATTATTATTTTATTCGAGCTGAGAGAATAATGGAGCTTTTGGGACGTTACGATATATAATGTCCTATTTCGGTATTTGCGTGTGGAATAATATCGAGAGTAGATTGGACATCGTATACACTGGGGTTTCGAATTCTTCCTTCCCCCCTCCTGTTGATTTTTTCTTCACCTCATCTCGTTCACGAGTTAACGAGAATTTTGAGAGTGAATTGAAGACTTCAGAACCCCAACTGCATGAAGAGGAAATTTGTATATTTGGTTCGTGTATTTTACTGAGAAAATTAGTAACAGCTAGGTCATGTTGTTCCACAATAAATTTCATAATTTTCTTAGAATGCACAGCTTAGTTAATCCTCACACTAGGTTCTCGTGGTGACTAATCAGCATTAGTTAGTTGAAGAAGTACTGTGCAGGTTTTGTCAGGGAGGTAAAGATCTCCCAAGGCT
The DNA here is from genome assembly GCA_963576655.1 of Gastrophysa polygoni. Lineage (NCBI taxonomy): Eukaryota > Metazoa > Arthropoda > Insecta > Coleoptera > Chrysomelidae > Gastrophysa > Gastrophysa polygoni. The sequence continues at coordinate 4,168,979 of OY755091.1, read as the reverse complement.
AATAGCTACTTCCATTGGTAAAACTATCGCGCTCAGAGTGGTGGGAGCAGAGGTTTTGTACATCAAAGTCAGGTTGTATGAAACAAATTCTCATCTCGTAGAAGACTACTTGTGTTGATGCAAACCTGGTGAGGACCTGTGCAGTACCAGTTCGACCAATGAAATGAGAGGAGAAAATTTCAAGACCTCCCAGATATACGAAGGATCTGGAAATAATGGAGTTTTGTGATTGAGACTGGGGTAGACAAATGACTCGAAGCATTTTCGATGGCCAAACACCAATAAATTTCGAGGTGTAGAGGCATTCCACTAACACGCCTTTTCAATCTCATCTAACATAAATTTTATCATGGAAACTTCGAATTAGTATATGTATTTTGAAATGACTGAGATATTCCATTGGAGAAGCAATGATAATGTGACACCTGGTATGTTGGATTGAGGATGAGGAATCATAAAAAAGTGTCAGCTGTCTGTCGGAATGACAGACGACGTAAGAATAGGAGCTAGTGGGAATCCGTACAAGTTAGATGGAGCCATCCAATAACGACTCTAGCATTCTCCCGAGAAATTTCGACGGAGCAATTATTGTAATGCCGTGTAGGAGTTTCAAACTGTTATGTACCAATTCGCGCAGGGTTTGTCAGAATTTCCGGCGAATCCCGAACGAAATATCTCTTTAATTACTTACCGGCAGAGATACAGGTAATGGTAATTCCATGCTCTGCTCGGGTTGACAGATGTTATATATTGCGGTGTGGGGAAGCTTGAGCAGTGTGGAGGCAGTTGCCCCAACTTAAAGTCGGCACACGTCTAAATACTGTTTAATACTACCTACTTCGTCCAAGGTGCAGTTCTGAGATTTATCGTATGTTCACCATAATAAGCAGTTGATGAATCGGTTCGCACTCAGAAGTTTATAATTCCACGAATGTGACTTTTGGAATATTACTAGTTGAGATTTACGAAGGCTCATGTATAATTCGAAGACTTATTCGAGATAACCAAAGCGAATACAAGTACAATGGATCTAAAAGTACAAATATCGAAATCATTCATTGAGCAAAAGGTTGAAAAATGGTAAATGACTGGAGAGTACTTATATCAAAGAAAAACAAGCCCAATACCGTCAATCATCAGAGTAATCAAAAATCCAGACAGTTCATTCTGATATGTGGATTATATTTCATGTTTCCTGATTTACTGGAACTTCAAGTCGAATATAAAAGTCGGTTCTATTTCTGAACAATGTTCATGAGGTCCTCGAAATTTTTTCCTGTCAAGTAGAGAACATGATTTCCGCTCGAAATTCTCGTTGTGTCAAAACTACTGAATATAGGAGTATTTTTTCTCAACCGATAACACTGCATTTTCCAAAGTGATGACGTTATTCTCAACTCTAGTGAACAAGGTACATCAAGTCGTTGATACAGAATGATCTAGAGCAAATAATATTCAATTCCTCATTGAACTGTATTCTATCGTTGTTTTTGTTGTATTTTGAGTTGAGTATTCACAGACTGATATCGATGGATTCCACGTAATTCAAATTACACTATCAGAAATACATTCGATATCTTCTGAAAAATCAATTGAACGAAAAATTTCGATTATAATTTGTGAGTCTGTGAGCTGAATCAAACAAAATTTAGATATCATGAGAATGTTCCTGAGTTACAAATAGTCGCATGTTGATAATGGAATAGTTAATATATCCCTCCCACTGAGAGTTGAATGTTGAGAGTGAATAATTTCTGAATATTTGAGAATTTCCGTCAGTAAATCTGATGTAGCTACGTTGCGGTGGCGAAGTAATCAATTCGGAACGTGAGTTCTTTGTTGCTATAAATTATCTCGGCTCTCGGTTATACAAACCCAATATTATGCAAACTACCGCCGCCCTGTGTACCAGCTATAATTCATTGAACCTAAGTCCAACATCGATTTACCACTTGCTCTTTCTATGCAAACCCGAAATTTCGTTGATGCAAATGCGAACTGAAGTATAATCTTCGCTTCACCCTTTCAGGCATAAATTTCGCGATGTTTTATCATAGGACTGATACAGCTAGCTATACGCTAAGACTCGGATGAGGCGCACAATCACAGGGATATTTTTGGTTCTTTATCCTCTACATAACTTGAGCAGCATCAGTAGATAGGTTATGACGCTTCTGGCATCTCTTCATCTGTTTCTAGTTCAGCTACCGACCATACTCTGAAGCTCTCAGATTATTTTTTTTTTATCTGTGGACAACACGAAAGGGAAACCTATGATGTTCGAGGAACATCGTGTCAGCCAGCGGTGGAATTTTGGGAAAGAAGGAAGGTGTTGGAATTTTTCTTGAATGTTTGGAGGTTGTAAGCATCAGGAAAGACTTCACTAGGCAAAGAATTCCACAACTTTGCCGTTCTATTGATGAATGATGCTTGGTATAGCGATGTTCGACAGGTCTCGAGCCTGAATGTGTAGGGGTGACCAGCTTGAGCTCGTCTGGTTTGTCTACTAGGAATCGCGCGTGGTGGCATAATAGATGATATTTCCGTTGAGCACCGACCGTGAAAGTACCTATAAAAAAGGCAAAGATCGCCGACCTTTCTACGATGATCTAGAGAGGTCAATGATTTGGTGAGTGTTGTGTCATCGACTAGGCGAATAGCTCTCTTCTGAATTGAATCTAAGAGCTTTAGCATATGTTTGGGGGCTGAGCTCCAAACATGTGAACAGTACTCCAGGACAGGTCGAATTTGTGCTTTGTAGATCATAAGCAGTTGCTGGTGAAGTATCTCTTCGCACGGAAAAGAAAACCGAGTTTTTGTGAAGTAGTTTTCGCAATGGACCTCACATGATCGTCCCATGAGAGAGCACTGTTGGTGGTGACACCCGGCATGGATATTGACGACCTCATAGGAACAGTGGTACCCGACATCATCAAATTGGGCATTGTGTGATCAGCCTTCTTGGTGAACATACAAGCTCGTGTTTTAGTTGCATTGAACTGTACTAGATTCTCAGATCCCCATTTCAGAATTCTTGTCAATTTTCAGTTAGTGATACTAGATTCACGAATTCATTGACCTATTCCCATTCTAGAACCTATTTCTTCCACACAGATATTTCCATAGTTGGTGCTCATCGGAAATCTCATCTATGATTCTACCACTAGCGATTTCGGGAGATCGAACAAGAAGAGCTCAGCCTGGGCATCCCCAAAAGAATATCATTCATCGATAAAACGGCTGAGTTGTGAAAGTCATCACTGATTATGATGTCCAAACTTTCATAAAAGATGCCAACACCTTCTTCTCTCCCATAATTCCATTGCTGGCTCACACGAAGTTCTCCTCCTGTATTTTCTGAATATGAAAAACTAACATCTTTTCAATACGATTTCCTAAATGTATGTAAATGTGGAGCAGTGATGAGTAGTATTGAGTTGTGTAGGTTGAGCAAGGACAAAGCAAACTATTCGAAATCGAGACATCAACCACCAACCGTATCAAGTTCAACTAGCTTCCCAGTGCATAATATTTCGTTATTGATATACAGCGTTGCGAGGGGATCAACCCGAGCAAGTAATGACGAGAAAATACGTTATATCAACCTCTAGGGAGGTGAAAGGAGATCGACTAGGGCTGCAACATCGCGAGAGATGCATCTCGAGAGGGTTTCAAACGTCCGCCCGGCTTTGATGGGTATATCTATAATTAAGTCGAATTCTGCCCAAATCCCACAGCACCCAGATTTTAATTCCAGCAGGAAAAAGCTGGTCGGTGAGCTGTACGTGGTTGAGATTGAGTGCCTTAGACTTCATTATTGGAATTTCTTGCATACATGAATCCTTCATCCCCAACTCCAGATTTTTTCAATGGAAGAATATACTTCCTCTTCGACTACCACGAACGAGTTCCGTTCTCAGGAAACCTCGTTTGTCAGTCTCGAATGGAGATACATTACTAATTGAAGTTGATATTGATCGAATCACCAAAGAGATGCAGATATCTAAAAACATTCTATTCTGAGAACTGAAATACTATGTATAATCGAAGAGCAATCAATGATCAGGTATCGTTCGAATCTACTTGAAGGCTTCCTGCATAATAGAGAGTGAGCAATACATTTCTTGCCATTGACAGGAAATATATTCCACAGGATGAGTAACAAGTGTTGTTTTTGTATACCCAGATTTAGATTATTTCTCATAGATCACTTCATTCTTCCATCGTATGGTATTCCAATGCAGGCAATGAGCTGATAAAAAGAAACAAATCATTTTTATTTTTGATGAAGAGGAGCGGCTCCAGTATAGATCCCTGCGATACACCGTGAACGATGTGCTATGATCCAAGAAGTCTGGATAGATACCTCGATTCGTCATTCCATCATCATTCTGAAGCATCAATGATTCGTGATATTCTCAAATAATTACATGTGATCGGATTTGATATTCCATTTTGATATGTTCCACTCCACAACAGAAGACTTTCCGACGATCTAGATATCCTTCCCTCTTATTTCCTGTTGTATATTTCTGTTTCCTCAGTGATTGAATGCCCAATATCGATTATAAGTGAATTTCTTGACCTCTAGGGCGAATATGGTTAGATGATCCCGACTACTTTTCTCCAACGAATTCGTTCTGCTTTGGTGCCAACAGAATACGAATGAATGAAATATTCATTCCTGATACAGATCAGATGAATAAGATAACAATATGTTCGGTTGATTACATAAAGGACCTGAACATAATTTCCTTTGACAAATTCATTCCGGAAAATCTTGATATAACAAGGGCTGGAATTTCGACATGAACTCTATCGACCTACGAAATTTTCATTGATTGATGAATATTCAAATAGTTTGAATAAATACTATTCCATTTGGATTTCCAATCATCATTTGAGTTTTCCAATGAAAACACATCCTGTAATTTGTGATCAATGCTGTCGCCATTAGTTTGACTGAACTCTAGGGTCTAATAGGGTAATTCAATTAGATCAACAAGGAATTCCAGCAGAGCTTTTGATGTCGCTCCTCGTACTAATTGAATATGACTTATTCCCGTTTAGAGACTCTTTGGGATGATGGGACGGAAAATTGGATCTTCGAAGATGTTTACATTCCGAGCAATTTTGTTTGCATCGAAAACATCCTAATCATCGGGTTTTGATAACAAAAAAAAAACTCCTAAGCATGTGATAATTCTCATTCCGATGATTTTGATAAGCTTGGGCTCTTCGTTTCTGATTTTCATCACAGGAATATCACAATTCTATGAATTCAATGACCATCATAGTCTGCGAGGGCTTCGAGCAGAGTGAGGCATATAACATTCGGACGAATTCTAGTTGAGTCGAATTCGAGAATCATGTCTATCAGTTCAAACACAGAGCACGTTCCCGTCATCAACCTAGTTAGTCAACTCATACAACAATTATATCACTGCTTCCTTTCCATTGCTTCATTGAATATCACGGAGAGATGCCCCAATCAGCCATACAGAGATAGTTAGAAATAAAATAACAGACCATATCACCATAATCTCCTCCAATGTGCTAGTGGGTGGAAGTTCAGTAATTTTTTAATCTTTACCTACAGGAAAACTTGCTTGGTCACATTCCATTCATGAAATGATAATAGCTGAACAAAAATTTCGAATTGCAAGTAGAATACCGAATTTGAATTGATAACAAACATGACCGTCAGTAGGCAAGTTTGTCCCAAAATAAACGAACGTTCAACTTGAGAGGTCAACTCAGTGGAACGGATCACAACTTTGAATTAACTTTCTGCTAGTTCCGAGCGACCCGAGGCTAATTTTCTGTGCAAAAACCGCCAACCGGTTCCATCAAAGCCATTCTGTCGCAAAAGGATCCGGACATCAACGTCACATTAGATCTTTATTCATTTCCTGTGAACCGTCCATCTTCCCTCAGCGACTTTATCCATCTCAATTCGGTGTTGTGCACACCCTGACATCTCTCCTTCGGATGGGCAATCCAGTAGATAACGCTCGATAGATCTCCGAATCTATGCTTCATACTGAAATGCTGTCCGATATCGAATCGAGAGCTGAAGATTGAAAGGAAAGAAAGGAATGATGTGTTGAGGGCAATACAGGATGATAGTTAGGTGTACAAGAAACCTTCGTCAATCAGTGAGTCCAGTTTTCTGACGAGAAGAAAACACGTCATATTTATTTTCCAGCTTTTCGTGGGATTTTCTCTCCCCGTTTCTGAAAAATGGAGTAGAAGTTATTGAAAATTATTTCAATATATTTGTAGTAAGGACAGATTTTGTGATCTGCCCCAAAATGTCACTGCGCTTGGAACTAAACCTTTAGATACCTAAGAGAGAAATTCTCTATGACACCTTGTTTTTGAAAAATTTGGAAAAACAAATGAATTTAATAAGAATAAAACCTCTACTCATCTTGGTGGACGTTTCGGGAACGAATCTGCTCTCGTTCTCAACACAATTGAAATATTTTTCTCTCTTCGAAATTTTTCAATATGTTTCCGGTTTTGACACTGAAAAGTGACAATTCGGTAGACGGAGGAATTCTGGTTACTAGGTGTTTTCATTAATTGATATCGAATTGTCCATTTGATTTGTCAGTTTATCTTTTCTTTGCATTGTTCTTAAGCTCTTTCATCCTTACTGATAGAGGCCTGCTGGTTTCATCGGTATAATATTTTCCACAAACAGAACTTGACAACCATTTCTGAGAATTGAATATGAAAATGGAAAGTTCAATATCAATTAATGAAAACACCTTGTAATCAGAATTCCTCCGTCTACCAAATTGTCACTTGTCAGTGTCAAAACCGACAACATATCGAAAGATTCTGCGAAGAGAAAATATTTTAATTGTGTTGAGAACGGAAGCAGATTGGTTTCCGAAACGTCCACCAAGATGAGTAGAGGTTTTATTCTTATTAAATATATTTGTATTTCCAAATTCTTCAAAAACAAGGTGTCACTGACCAATAGAGAGGCTCTTAGGTATCTAAAGGTTTAATTTCAAGCGCAGTGAAATTTTGGGACAGATCACAATATCTGTAATTACTACAAATCAATTGAAATAATTTCCATTAACTTCTACTCTATTTTTTTAAAAACGAGGAGAGAAAATCCCACGAAAAGCTGGAAAATGAATGTACCACCTCCTCGAAGAACTCACAGACAGTACGTCATATTTCCAATGATCATTCGATTTATCCAAATATATCACCCTAAGTTTCTCAAATAAATGAAATGGAATGAAGAAATCAGGAAGGATATCATGTTCGATGGATTTTCCTCGAAGACGCAGTTATTCTTCCTACAGCTGAAAATATCTTGATGAGTTGTGTACCCTTCAGCTGAATCTCTTCCAAATTCAATAATTCATTCTGTCATATTGGGATATACTCAACGTTCCCGAGTCATTCGATCGATACTTAGAAACATTATAAACGATCGAAAGAACAGTTTGATCATATTTCGATATGTCAATGATATATATCAGTGATTTGTGTGCCCTTTAATGATATAGCTAGAAAGCTTTTCTTTTGTATTATATTCTGTTGTTCTGTCTGTCTGAGGGAACAATAAAATAGAGTTGGAAAAGAAGATTATGTTTGTGAATCGTGGTGTATGTCATTAGGAGCCATCAATGATTGATGAGAGAAAAATAGTGAAGAATGTTTACCTTAAGCTAACGATTCTATAGTGTACTCAATTGCGAGTTCGTGGTATTTCCGTTCCAATTGAAATAGTCAACTTTCTCTCACGTGTTCAGCGATGGAGATGAGCTGATTATTTCAATATCATATAAAAATAGTCATGAAACGAATCGACAGATGTACAGAGGCTGATTGTATGACGGTAATACAATCATAACAAGCAAAGTGACAAAGCCAATCGGAATTTTTCATCACACGAGAGCAAAACCCCATGTCAGTTGAATAGCTAGCGGTTGGTTTATTAGAGAGAAGGAGAGTTTTGGGAAATCTTGAGGTCATGAACATCATGAAATACTTCACTAGGCAGAGGATGCCACAACTCTGCCGTTCTATTATTGAATGATGCTGCGACAGGTCTCGAGCTTGACAATGTGAGGGTAGTCAGTCCAAGCACGTCTAGTTTGTCTACCTGGAATCACTTCCATTTTCATTTCCCAATATCGATTGATAAAAAACACCTTGTAACCAGAATTCCTCCATCTGCAAAATTGTCACTTTTCAGTGTCAATACCAACCACCATTGAAAAAATCTTGCGAAGAAAAGTGTTGTGTTGTGTTGAGAACGGGTGCAGATTGGTTCCCAAAACGTCCACGTCCTCGAGTTGAGTAGAAGTTGTATTTTTATTGAATATATTTATATTTCAAAATTTTTCAAAAACAAGGTGTCACTGACGAATAGAGAATTTCTCTTTTAGGTATCTGAAGGCTTAATTTCAAGCGCAGTGACATTTTGGGGCAGATCACAAAATCTGTCCTTACTACGAATATATTAAAATAATTTCCAATAACTTCTGCTTCATTTTTCAGAAACGAGGAGAGAAAATCCCACAAAGAGCTGTTTGGAAAAAGTCGACACACTAAGGAGCGTAGCACCAAAACTGCAGGATACTATTCGTGAACCAGCAAGGTGACTCATCTGCGGAGATACTCCTTCGAGACTCATCACGTGACCTACTTCCGGCCTCGATATCCCAAATCGAGATCATTTCCGGCGCCCGTCCACGGACTCGGCCTCATTATTTCCGTTATCTCTGGCCGGCGATAATCTGTAGCGCTAACCTCAAACTATCCAGTCGGGCCTTATGGGGATCCTGTTATATGACCGCCAGGATCATTACCGTTATTGGGCAGATTTTCCGGAAGAGCCGCAACCGGAGGTTTTCCCGGCCGGTTTATGCTTATTGGCATTTCCGGCCAGATAGAGTCTGTTTAAGAAGTGTTCGGCAATTCCATTTTTACGAGGCGAAGGCGCATCCTGATTACAAAGTGGCGGTAATTTCATCGGGAGAGATCCTAGCTGGAATTGAAAGGATTCCGTGGAGAAGATGACATCGTATAGCTGTTAACTGTGGCACCACGGGGTTTCATAAAAAAAAAATACATGAAGTATCCAGGGATCCCCACAGCTCAGAGATCACGTCGTGACATATTGGAAGACATTTTTCTATCTTTTGACAACATGAGAGGAGAGCAACATAGTGTGAGCCAGCGGTGGAATACTGGGAGAGAAGTGAAGTATTTGAAGTCTGGAGGTCGTGAGTATAAGGAAAGCAGAGAATCGTACAATTTCACCGTTCTATGTACCGACAATGTGTGAGAGTAACTCGCCTGAGCTCATCTCATCTAGTTTGTCTACCGGGTATCGCTCGGGGTGGAATAATTGGCCGACTTATGCAGAAGAGATAGATCGTCTGCCTTTTATGATGTTCTAGAGAGGTCAATGAATTCCTGATTGTAGTATCACCTACTGGATGAACATCATTCAATAGGTATTCAGGAGAGTTTCGGAAGCGAAATGATTGAATTGGCAGAAACGATTCGTTTCCGAAAGTTGATTCAGAAGATGCTTGAATTTTTTGTGAAAGAAACCTTGCTATCAGTAAATTTAAATGTCAGATGAATTTCATGAATTTGAATTATATACATGATATTCTTGAAATTTTAATCATTGCAGGAGATATACTTATACTATTTCTGAAATTCCTTTAGAAATCTGCAGCTGTTCTACTAATAATGATAATATATCATTCACCAAAGGTGAGAAGTGACCTATCATACTGGGTGGCCCAATGAAAACGAAACAAGGCCGATTTGACATAGTTATCGTTCTCAGAAAAAAAAACGCTCGAAGCGGTCGATTTTTCATTTCGAAGGAGAAATATTTCGCGCATGTTTTCAACTTTTTCACTTCGAACCCCTCGGACTACCAACACCAACACAACCTGGTTTTCGGAAAACAATGCAGTAGTTCTTGAGGAAATAGATTTATGAAAATAATCGGCTAGTGCATGATGGAATGTAACGCTTCTTCCCTCTCATCATTATCTCTCATTTCGTATAGTTAAGACGATGTTCATCAAAGAAGTGCCAAAGAAATGCCGTGTTTTTTCTTCAGATGCGTTTTCCAAATGTGTTTTTCTCAAATTCTTCCCTATCCAACATTACATGAAGAATAATCTATTTCAATGTCAGTTCCTTGATCTCTCAGGAAATGCATACCTTGTTTCGTTTTCATTGGGCCACCCTGTATAGCAAGCACTCGAGGTTTTAATGTGCGAGCTATAAATTAGCATTCTAACCCGTGGTATGCATAATATTTTTTCCACTACTAACACTGAAATATCAGCATATTTTCATAATTCCGATTTTTATTTCCACTGACGGAGAAATGCCATTCAGCATATTTCTGAAACATTAACAAAGACTAGAGATGCGTTCGGACACGTATGACGGATTGGAATTATAATATCGATATTGATGAATATCACGAGCATATATCGAAGATACATTATTCATTAGAATGATTTTGAATATCCAAACCTCATGAACATCGCTACCGTCGACCTGATGTACGTAATAGCAATCTTTATCGAGAAAATTTCCCGAAAGGCTCGTAATTCTGAATTGCCTCTAGTGGCGAAACGTCGATACATTCGACTAGCATCACGTCTCGTCGTCACTCTTTTCACCGGCTCGCAAAGGCGTCGGCGGAATATTCAAATTCCCGCGGGAACTCTCATATGCATACCATTGATCTTGCTTTATGGGTAAACGAATATCCAGATTGCTACACCCTATCTCTCGCACTCGCCGGCCTAGGCACTTTTCTTATTGGGAAATTTAAATGCAAATTCTCGTCGGCTAGAGCCCCACTTACAAGGCTAATTGTCCGCCGGATTATTCCGGGACGAACTTCAAATTTTGTCGGGTACCTGGGGATGATGCTGTCGCCGAACCAATATTTGGGAAGGGGATAGAAAACTCGTTAAAAAATACAAGGAATTCGTGGAAATCGAATTATTCATGGAGCTCGGCGACTGGAGAGGGCCCTGTATATGTATAAGACAATTGGGATAGAGTAGAGTAGAGTATATTTTATTCAACCATGTTATGTACATGAAACATTCATGGCAAGTCGCATAGGCAATATGACTTCAATGTCAAAAATATAAAAAGATAATACTGACAAAATATTCTATCACTACAAGTATTATATAAATTTCAGCTGAAAATCAATGAACTGAATTACAATTGATCAGCGAAAATATTGAAAATTCGAACAATATAAGTTAAAGAAAACACAACAAATAAAGACAGTTAGTGCACATTTAGAATCGGGATGAAAAATCATTGAAGGTAAAAGTGGATTGAAATCAAATGCACAATGAACTGGCAGAGGCGATATAGCTATCAATGTCATAAAAACAATGGCTGAGCAGAAATTTTTTCATCACCGTTTTGAATCTATTGAATTCCAATATTTCAACAGAGTTATCGAGGGTGTTATAGAGTTCGAGGTTCAAGGAGTTTTTGCAGCAGTTTTTGAGCAGAATAATCATACACCTTTGTCGGTATCATTCCAGAAAACGTTAATCGGATTTGGGAAACAAATTTATTTCATTTCATTTCAGAACATCAAGTTGGAACATTACGAGTGGGTTGAATAGTACATTGCAAATTATGACCAAGTTTAATACTATTTTCTCTGTTTTGGATTCTATTATCACGAAATGCATATTTTTTCACCGCGATAGTACACCGGTTTTGGTGATTATGGTTCGAATTCTCACAAAATTTGATATCTAGGTGGAATATAATATATTCGTGGATGATAAATCATGAACTAGTCATTACCATCAGCGGCAGAATGATATTATCATAACCTTCAATTGGAGCTGATGAAAACGGCGAACAAAATTGTGTATTAATATTGCTCATTATCACAAGAAAACAAGCGCCAAAAAAGAGAAAAGATTTTTTCTGATTCCGGATGTTCTCTCTGAATTCAGTTGACTCATTTCTTTGGAATCATGATTTTTTGATAATAAAACGCCAGAAAAAGAGAAAAGATTTTTTTCTGATTCCGGATGTCCTCTCTGAATCCAGTTGACTCATTTCTTTGGAATCATGATTTTTTGATAATGAAGCGCCGAAAAAGAGGAAACGTTGTTTCTGATTCCGGATGTTCTCTCTGAATTCAGTTGACTCATTTCTTTGGAATCATGATTTTTCGATAGTGAAGCGCCAAAAAAAGAGGAAAGGTTGTTTCTGATTCCGGATGTTCACTATGAATTCAGTTGACTCATTTCTTTGGAATCATGATTTTTTGTTTGTGAATACAGAATTTTCCTTGAAATTCAGACATTCTTCTCTACATCCAGACATTCTTCTCTGCATTCAGACTTCCATCTTTGTAGTCGATATTTTCAGAGAAAGGAGTTCGATTTCTAAGAAGATGAATAGAACACGAAACGATGGCCTGTCCTAGATTTCCAGAATCACAAAAATATTTATTTTACTTCAAATTTGATTCAATTGATTTCATAGTATTCAAGTTGAGTTTCTTGAAGTATCACTCAAATCTCCAACAAACTCGTTTCTTTATTGTTCGTTATATTATTGAATGAACATGTTCATTATCATTCTTGATAATCATAATGATGAACGCGTTTTTTATAAATATATAGGAATAGGGCATGAAGTGTGATTGATACCATTTCAAACATAAATCAATGCCTATCAAAGGGCAGAAAACGTTCTCTTCAACGTACCGAAGAGGAACGAGAAAGTGCTCTCTTCCACTCAACCTAGAAAAATCATATCTAAATCCTTCGACAATTTCCGAAAAACAAGCGAAAAGGTGTAGTACAAAGGCAACACATCAATATTCGAGCAGAGCCAATGTAGTCAGCCAATTAGAACCGAAATTTCCAAATTCCCTGACGTTATTGATTCGAACTGCCAGTTCAGTGTTCATTCGTGAAATTGTTATTGCCAAACCGCTACGAGCGAGCAACAGACTGTTTTGCGGTGTTTTTTCACCAGCAGATTGAATCGAGTAATCAAATTCGTGCCATCACGATGTGCGTGCTTCACATTATATTTATTTGTAGCCACGAACCTGTATAGCAGCTCAGTAACAATCAGTGAACTCTATCTAATGAACTGAATGTGATTCGGCAAACAGAGCCAGGAGTAAAAAAAATGCATAGAGTGGGAACTAACCAAAGTGTAGGATCCCCATCCCTTCAACACTTGTAGCTGAGGAACTTGGAATATGGTTAATCGTCTATGAGTGAGATGAGATTTTAACAGAATACTCATAACTCTTCCATCATGTGAGGATTGGTACTTTTTGATTGTCCTAATTCCATTTTCTGATAAAAGAAAGGAATACTGGATAACCTGTTTGAAGTTACGAATTTTGGGATATGTGTTTATGCTCATTCATTCATAATCAGGTGACCGAAATATTCAAAATGAAACGAGGAATCAGAATATTCTGCCTACTGCCATCATTGTTATGGTTATTTTGTAGTGTTTTCCTGATGTGGTGAAATTAAACGAGTTGTTCTTGGTCCTCCTCTGAGATATAAGAGGAAGAAAAAAAAATATTATGCGATGATAATCGAAAATATTCCGTTCGGTGCGAAAATGTTGATGTTTTGATCACATGAAAAGTATTCGAATAATGTCATAATTGAAATGCCAGCTTTCTCATCTCGCTGCGAGTAATATAAAATATCCTCAAATGAAATTGCTGACAGCTACAGACCGCTGTTGCTCTGTGCCTCATGATATTATGAATACAAAATTTTTCCTGACGAGGTAATGAAAACAACAATAACAGCGACGACAATTATTTCCTTAATAATGGACCTTCCTGAACGTCATGATGTCAACAATACAGGTAGAAGGCGGACCTGTTTATTTGGATGCGACAAGTGCAATACTGAATTTCATCCAACATCTCGAAATGAATTTGAAAATAGTTAGTAGTAGGAAATATTAATACTAGTGAATTTGAAAAATCATTTTCTCTATTTCAGCACTTTGATAGTTTCTGTGTTTCTGTGTTTCTGTTTTGGGTTCCCAAAGATTGGATGCCTGCATATAATGAATATTAGACAATCTACAGTCCGAACATGGCTGTGTGACACTCGCTACCCGGGATCTATGGTGAACGAAGCAGGAAGAGGAAAAATAACCGAAAAATGGTACTGGTTTGCACTGCAAAATCATTAAAATAATAAAATATTGAAATATAGGACATTAGAAAAATAGAAATGACCATCAACAAGTAACTCAATAAATCAATTGAAATACTATTGACAAAATGGGAAGTTGACATGTAACATAAGTAGACACTGAAATAGTTGTACTTGTATAGTTGAGACCTCAGTTGAGACTTACAATGAAGCAATAATAGTTCATTGGAAACTGATGAGATAGCTAGAAATAATAACAGAATCACCATAACAGGTAAGGTATCTGTACAATCTGCTAATACTGTTAATTATCAGTATAATTGCTGCAAATTTCGAAAGAAATGTCGGAAATGGTGGAGGCATCTGCTGCTTTCATCGAAATTACAGGAATATTATGTAGGGAATATTATTCAGGCGATGTCCGTTCACTGAGAAAGGTTCATTCCACAAAATTTTCGAGCATCTTTTGAATCCACTAAACTTTTTGCTATATTATGTCAATTGAATGAATCATTTCTGCCAGTCTGATTATTCCGCTGAATTTTCCCTAGATGATTATTGGATTATGTAATGAAAATATGTTCTCAATATCAACGGAACCGTATAATACAGCCTCAAAAGAGAAAAAAAGTACAAAACATTCCTTACAGAGGCAATCCAAGCACTCTTTCGTTCGGAAATTCGAATTTTCCACCCTTAGCTTCTGCTAGAATATGGTGCCTCCTGTAATATTGACGAAGAAATCACCATTCAGGATCCAATTCCGAACATATTATACAGTGAAACAATGAATTTCTTCATTTCAGTATGAATCGCTGGAGGATTTCACTCACATTTGTGATAATTGTAAATAATTTCAGTGTAACTAGGGTGAGAGATCTGAATGAAAACTGAAACAAGGACTAAACATGAACATATCATCGCTGCTTCTGGCTATGTTTTCTCTACAGTAAAAACACAAGACCTTTTTTTTTATTTCTTTTTGTAACGAAATAATTTTGCCAATCAGTAATTTCACGAGAAAAACTGATATGACAAAATCGCGAGACCGAAGGTCGAGTGATCTTGTCAAATGTCAGTTTTTCGAGCAAAATTACTGATGGAAAAATTTTGAGTTAAAAAGAAATTTATCCTTGAAAGAAAAGCTCGAGTGTTTTTTTTTTTTTGGCAAGATTAATTAACGACTCATGTTGTAATGGTTTAGTATCAATTATCAACAATGCTCAAATAACTGACAGGGCAGACATTGAAGTGACGTAAGCATACTAGATGTGGACGCTTAAGAGGAACAGGCGTTTTTATCGGTGATAAAAAACGATGCACCTTTTTTATCGCTGTCAAAATGACAAAACAGTCGTCTTTAAATGACACATTTTATACAGGAGTTAATTTATCATAGAATAAACAATTATTAGATGAAAAAGATAACTGTCTGTTCAATCGAGTTCATCAATGATGTCTGGGAGCTCTAGTCTGCTCCAGATACGTTCCATGAAAGAAAAAAGCGAATCGATATTTCGTCTATTCATTATTTTAATAGTAATTCAGATGGCGCGGCAATTTCGCACCGACGCTCTGATTTATATGCATCCGCTCACAACCGGTTATTTCGTGCCATCAGCGCCATTTTAAATACAAGATACAAGGTGAAATACGACCTCCGGAATATTTATGTATATTGCTTCCATCTCGCAGATTCATGTTATTAGGTACCTATACCTATATGGGAAATTAAACCGACAGTTTTTCCAGCCGAAAATGTCACAATTATTCATGCTTGACTTGTCTGAATGGGTGAATTATTTTTGTTATTCCTCACTCATAGGCAAATTATTCGTTTGAAATACCTTCATGATGCCCTAGGCACTATATAGGCTCCTTTGGCTAGATCAGAAAGGATCAGTACCAGATCAGATTAGTAACGATCCTGGCGTTATCATCCTTTTAACGCATGAACAACAATTTCCGTAGTATCATCAAATTGTCAAATTGTTTGTGATTCATGCACGGAATAAGTCATCAGGATTACTCTTCCTATTGTTGTTCAATCAATTCATTCAGAATCATTTTTGCACTGCCAAATTTATACCTTTTGAAATCGATTAGAATACCGTTCTATTTGATAGATTCAACAGAAACTGCTAGATAAGGGAGAAGAAAGAAGTACAGTGATATATTTTACGAAGATCCAAAAATTTCTTCATCTTATCAGGATCAAATCCAACATTAAAATTCTATAAGGAACTCGTATATCGAATGGCGGTTATTAATCCAAGACATTAACGCGTATGAGTTTAGCATTCTCTCATTATTACAGCAGTCGTTCATTTCATCATCCAACATCGATTGCTTTCACAAACTAAAAATGACGACTAATGTCGAAAGAAATTTCAAACTCTCAAAAATTTGCTGGTCATACAACAACATCATGATTCCTTGATACTGATGGCAGAAAAAGAGCCATTGGTCAAAGTACGACTACAAATGTCTGAAAGATTTCGAAATCCTCTATTTTGGGTTAAATGAATCGAATTGATAATGGTGATACTGATAATTTTGATATTCTGATAAGTGAATTGAATTTTTCATACGTGTCTCAGCTACTTCCTCAGTCTTCATACAGATCTCACCAGCTTCATGGAGTTCATCTTGATGGATGCACAACTAACCTGCAACAAAAAGAATCATCATTCAATCATAATAATCAAATGGGGACTGTATGATTAGTTCATTCAGATCATCTTATCTCAATCTTAGAGCATCAACAAGAACTGAGAAATCTCTTTGAGGTTGATCAAGTCCATTTCCATTCTCTGGAAAAGAACATTGAGTTCACTCAATTCCGCTCAAGTTTTTGTTTTCCGATCTTCAGAATTAGATATGGATTGGACAGGAGGTCGCATCCAAGAGATCGTTGATGTGGAGCAAAACCATGGTTGGGTACAAAAGAGAACCACATGGAACACCAGCAATTATGTGGACGGGACTATTCATTCAGTTCTATTTGAAAAATAGCCATCGAGAACTGAATTCTCAGATAAAACTCTCAACAAATCTTCTACGTGTTTCTTGGTTACGACGAAAACTCGTCTACTAGCTAGGTCATAAAACTTTCCAACCTCTCCAAACGATAATTCATCCATTTGTCGAATTGAACTGATTTCATATATGCACATGAATATAGTGAATTCCAGGAATTGAGACCAATAAAACTGAATATATAACCCTCTCCGCTCGAAATGGACCTGAGCTCTAAGATTGAATCGACTTATTTGAAGTTCAGTTTTGCAGGAGAGGAGAGATTTAGTGTTTGACACAGATGACACACACCTCGTCCCTTTGAATTTTTCACTACCTCACACTGGTACCGATTCAAAAATTCAAGTACAAATATCTGGATACCACAGACATATGCTATATAGTTTTCCAAACGGCAGTCTCAGAATTCCAATATCTCATATTTATGACACACGACAAGTAACTAACAGCTAACGAAAAGATAGCAATCAGAGATTTGTCAAGGAAAAGAATATCCAAATGCTTCCAGCAGAATTAAGAAATATCAAACATCTATAACACCTTTTCTGAATCAATTATGTGGGATTTCGTTTTCTGAAAACTTTCTCATTCGAGCAGAGTAGTTGTTCTCAAAATATACTTTGTGTGTGTTGACTAGTTTATATGAAAGCCAGTAGAGTGAGTTCCGGAGATGGGGGCCAATAAAGTCGAACGTGAAGCGAGAAGAAGACGCTTGAAAAATGTTTCCATTTGTATAAATATGAGAAAAGTTTGGATCCACGGCTGCCTCTGAGATTTATGTCATCACGGCAGCGGGAGATACAAACATACGTATAAATTATGGTTTTCCGAGCCTATTTGCGATTAGTGTCGCAGTTTGCCAAACATTTCACCACCTCAGGCATCGGAGGGTATCGATTGGAATCGAAATAGTCCGGGAAATGCAGCAGGTATCACTGAATACGATGATGAACAAGACATATCAAGAGTTGGCATAAGTATTATTGGGATACCTTCATCATCTAATGAGGTTAGAGGTACAAGGCGGAGAGAGGTTTATGCTTTGTATGATGATCTGACGGAAATTGTGAAGAATTTGAGGAACTCCAGCTTGTATCCTCTCCAGGAAAGCAGTCCACACAATAGCACCACCAAAAGCGATCATAAGTTTTCCTTCAATATCGTCAGACAAGTCACCTACTCGTTTCAGATGGATCAAAAAAATCATGGCTGGATATATGACAATGAACAAAAATGTTACAGTCAGAAGTGAGAAGAGGACTGAACTTTTCTAGTAACTGAATTTTACTCTGGATCACAGAGAAAACGAAGCACACAAGACAATGAACAAACGAGATGAAGCAGCAAGAGAAAATTTCGATGTCGAAATCAATATCCGAGGCAGCTGAACTTCGAGTTCACAAGACAATAATTCGACCAACAGTGATGTTTGCTTTGGAATCCTGGATGGTGAACAATAAGAAGAAAGAGAAACTCACTACCTGAAAGAGGAGAAATCTTGACGAGAATATATATGGAAGGGTTGCTTACGATGTGACAAAATATAGAAGGAATGCAAGGAAGATCTGAGAGCACTACATACTTCATTCGATCACCTGATAATCACAATCAACTAGAATATAATTCTCTGGAAATCTGTCAATGCAGAAATGCTCCATCTTATACTGAAGAACACACAAGGCTCTTTTGCATATGACCATGTCTTCCATGGAAATGAATTATTTCAGGAAGGCAGATAGGTTTTTTCAGTGAAACATCATTTTGATTACAGGAACTGAATAATTCATTCTACTATATTTGAATAATCCTTCCTTCCATTGATTGAAATGAGCCTTCCATCTTTGTGCTTCCGAAAGAAAAGCAGTTATTATTCATTTGTTTATTGAAATAGAGCAGTTTGTAGAATCTGAAAACATAATTCCCTGCCCAATTAGTGAATGGATCCAATGATAGAGAAGAATGAAAATACTGGACAAGAGCAACTGACAAAGAGGATGGATATAACACATGGAAGAATAGCACAGGAAATATTTGTTCCATGATCACGTTGAGAATTAAAATGATTATTCTTGTGACACCGGCAAAGATTGTTGATGTGACATTCATTCTGTGATTACAAACGATCACGTCTCAACTGAAAATCTCGAATTGTGTGTAGCATTAGATATCGAAGAAGATTTCTGGAAAAATTTCAATGTTTGCTCGAGAAAATAATATTTCCTCATACTTAGATTATTCAGCATGGCCTATATTCTTCCTAATTGCAAGAGCAAATTTACCCAAATTGGTTATGTTCTGCAACAAGCAATCTTGCGAATATTGACTAGCCTATACTGATTGAGCGCTGAAATTCTGAAGTAGACAGATTTGCTAGATTTGAACTTTTCCGCTGGGTTCTATATAGGATTTGGTGTTATTGATTGGAAGCAGAGACGTCTTCAGGAGCTTTAGATCCATACGGACTTAAATTCAAATCGAAAGTATTTCGACTACATCATGGATCGCATCATTGGTAACAGCAAAAGTGGTCAATAGTATCGAATCACTCCAACTTACAATGTTCAGCAAGAAAAAAAACTCCCTCATTCGAAAGTACTCAGCTGAACTAGTTTGCTGGCACGAACTGTTTTCCTCTAAGTATATCCTATGTTCCTGAATGATGATTGAAAATTTCGATTCCAATAATAGCAGAAGATGAACAGTGACGTCAACGCTCAATTCTTTCGGCCACCACCCTCATAAAGACTACTAGAGACATCAATCGAAATTCACGAGGAAATTCCTCATTCATCACTACATGAGTATCCATTTTATTTGTCATGTCCGTCACATTCACGGTTCATAACACAAACACTCAAAGACGAGAGCGTGGGTGGTGAGATGCAAAAATTGTAGTGAAAATCAGAAGAAGGCCAAGATTATTACTATCAACAATTTCCGTGTTTCTTTCAGTTCAAATCGATACAACTTGAACGGAATGCACTCAATTCAATGTATGATGGAACTATTGGCAGGAGACTCGTGTTGAAAACTGATACAGTACGAGTTTCTATCATTGTGAGACCACGCACCACAGAGCGCAGACCCTGTTGATAGTTCGAGAAACAATACCTATATCATTCATTGATATGAATATGTGCGCCTATGTATTGATATGAGTTCGGCTATCTCCGACTATTTCACCTATAATCTTTGGTGAACAACTTCACTCAACTCAATGTCATCAACTGTGTTGTTTGTTATTGTTCTGAATAATGATGTCTCCTGTGTATTATTTTTTCAAATGAAAAGGATAATGTACTGGATTCATAATATGACATAACCATACGCATATGGTTTCATATACAGGGTGAGTCAAAAATGTGTACCGAGCTTTCTGGGGGTGATAGAACATTGAAAAATAAGTGTAGTTTGATGATTAAACTCATGGCCCGAAATGCATATTAAGGGAGATAAATCCTTCCAAAATTTAGTGCATGAATGTAAGTTGTCAAAATACATTTTTTCGTCACACTTCCACATTTCTGATATTGTTATATAGGGTGTTTTCAGATGGTGAGTTATGATTTTTCGTAGAAAACTTTTTTCCCTGTATTATTTTCGGTGAAAAAACAGGAGCATTCGATGGAGCGAAGAAAATTACATGAAAAAGGTACTCTTATTCAAATACAAAAAATTGAGCCGTTCGTGAGTTTTTGTAGTTACATGATATCAGCAGATTGATTTTATTCATCACGAGATTCATCGGTATAACAATATTTCAGCAGCATTTGCATTTCCGAAGCACTCGCCAAGCATTAGAAGCATATCAGTTTGTTCAGAGAACGAATAACCTGCCATATTTCTTAAAATCTCAGTTGATAATCGCAGTGATAAATGACACAGAAAAACCACACGAACAAATCGACTACAACAATGTTGACTCGAATGTTGATGACATGAACGTCAAAATTGAGAACAAAATTATTCATCATGGCCTGCTAAAATATTGTTACCGATGAATCTCGCGATGAATAAAATCAATCTGCTGATATCATGTAACTACAAAAACTCAAATATCTCACGAACGGCTCAAGTTTTTGTATTTGAATAAGAGTACCTTTTTCATGTAATTTTCTTCGCTCCATCGAATGCTCCTGTTTTTTACCGAAAATAATACAGGGAAAAAAGTTTTCTACAAAAAATCATGATTCACCCTCTGAAAACACCCTTTATAACAATATCAGAAATGTGGAAGTGTGACGAAAAAATGTATTTTGACAACATACATTCATGCACAGAATTTCAATCGGTTGGCTTTCATCGTTCAGAAGTTATGCGGAGAAATTATTTTAATTTTATCAACTTTGGAAGGATATATCTCCCTTAATATGCATTTTGGGCCATGAGTTTAATCATCAAACTACACTTATTTTTCAATGTTCTATCACCCCCAGAAAGCTCGGTACACATTATTGACTCACCCTGTATATGGTTATATATATATGACATACCATATGTGATGATACCAAGAGTGAAATTTCAGTGCTCATTTTCACACTGATGCTGACAATTGCAAAGCGATATCATCAATTATTGTTAATGATGCAATGAATCACGTTGATTATGCAATACATCACTGGACCATCCACCTGTTCCTACCGGCCCCTTGATCATGAAGCGAATAGTAAACAACATCCAACGTCAGTCAACGTCAAAACAAAGTGTTCTGTGCACAAAGCCTCCTTCATTATGAAGGCCCGTTTCGATTACCCATCAACACACATGCGTATATCGCAGCTCAGAACCTCACTCCTACCAAACAAACAGCAATTAATTCAGGACATGTTAGCAGTGGCCCGTCCGTAGTTCGCAAAGTAAACGATAGGTACAATTTCGATCTGGGCTTATCTCGTCATTGTCGACCTAGTTTGACACACGGACAATAGTTTGTACCTATGCATATACGTATCAGAGTGAGATGGATGTATTACTATTCTCTAATGAGCGGAAATCCAACTTGAAGATATTGTGAGAAAATTATTATAGAGGGATTAGACTCGAATTGTCGAGTTAGACTTGTAGCCTCAATGTTTCCATTACTCTGATCTTCGCATTCAGTGAGATCTACTCATTGATATGAGGTCGGCAAGTCGACTTTCTCTATCTGAACGAGGAATGCTACATACCAATATAATGATGACAGTTTCTAATGATGAGTATTTAACAACGTGCTAGAAAAGAGAGAATAGCGGAGAGGTCGTATGTAGTATAATAAATTGGAATCATAGGAGATTATGACAATCAAATAATAAAAATGAAACAATCTGCTCGTATTATTCTGAATGGAGACAATGATATCATTACCTCTGTTCGGTTGATATAGATAGAACTCGGCATTCACTTCTAGAAACTGGATACTGGTGAATTCAAAAAGACACCTGGTATCCAATAGTGTTTCAGTCTTACAACTGTCACTGTTCAGTGTCAAAGACAAACATTCGAACTTTGCGAAGAGAAACATTATTAATCCATTGTGTTGGAAACAGAAGCAGATTCGTTATCGAAATGCCACTACATTTTTTTTTATCTGTGGACAACACGAAAGGGAAACCTATGATGTTCGAGGAACATCGTGTTAGCCAGCGGTGAGTTTTTGGGAGAGTAGGAAGGTGTTGGAATTTTTCTTGAAAGTTTGGAGGTTGTAAGCATCAGGAAAGACTTCACTAGGCAAAGAGTTCCATAACTTTGCCGTTCTATTGAAGAATGGTGCTTGGTATAGCGATGTTCGACAGGTCTCGAGCCTGACACTGTAGGAGTGACCAGCTTGAGCTCGTCTGGTTTGTCTACTAGGAATCGCGCGTGGTGGCATAATAGATGATATCTCCGTTGAGCACCGACCATGAAAGTACCTATAAAAAAGGCATAGATCGCCGACCTTTCTACGATGATCTAGAGAGGTCAATGATTTGGTGAGTGTTGTATCATCGACTAGGCGACTAGCTCTCTTCTGAATTGAATCTAAGAGCTTTAGCGTATGTTTGGGGGCTGAGCTCCAAACATGTGAACAGTACTCCAGGACAGGTCAAATTTGTGCTTTGTAGATCATAAGCAGCTGCTGGGATGTGAAGTATCTCTTCGCACGGAATAGAAAACCAAGTTTTTGTGAAGCAGTCCTCGCAATTGACCTCACATGATCGTCCCATAAGAGAGCACTGTTGGCGGTGACACCCAGCATGGATATTGACGACTTCATAGGAACAGTGGTACCCGACATCATCAAATTGGGCATTGTGTGATCAGCCTTCTTGGTGAACATACAAGCTTGAGTTTTAGTTGCGTTGAACTGTACTAGATTCTCAGTTCCTCATTTCAGAATTCTTGTCAGATCCTCATTTGAAGCATCAACCTGTCTTCGCCTTGCACCTCTGGCCTCGTTGGATGATATAAAGGCTCTAGAGGAAAAGGCGGAATGAAGTGTACTATCATTCGCAAAGCTATGAACTGGGCTGGAGGTCACATTCAACAAATCATTGATGTGGAGCAAGAACAAAGTTGGTGCCAAGACAGAGCCTTGTGGAACACCAGCATTGATAGTCATTGTATCAGACGATACTCCGTCTACCACCACGTAGAGTGATCTATCTGCAAGAAAACTCGATAGTAAAAGACACAGTTGGGGCGGCAAACCATATGACGGAAGTTTCGCTAGGAGGCCTTGGTGCCAAACTCGGTCAAATGCTTTGGAGATATCCAAGGCTACAGCCAGAGACTTCCCATGTTTCTCTATTGACATATGCCACTTATGTGGCACATAGGCAAGCAGATCTCCTGTTGACCTCTGGTGACGAAAGCCATATTGCCGGTCGTTCACGATTCTTGAGCTCTCTAGATATCGGATGAGCTCGATGTTGATTGCTTTTTCCATTAATTCAGAGATCACAGATAGTAGTGCAATCGGTCTATAGTTGTTAGGGAGGGTTTTCTTGCCCTTCTTTGGAATAATCCAACGATATAGGGATTGATATGGTGCAGCTGCTATGCCCAAATGCCATTTGTCAAAAACTCCAACGCACAGTCAACTCGATTACAGCATTTCATTCGTCATAGAGGAAACTCACTCATCTATCAGTTGTCAGATGGCGACACAAGAAGCAAAGCGAAATCAATATTATTGATAATTGTACGATGTACAATCAGCTTCATAATTCAGACGTGGGAATTTAGGAAAATTCTCAATTGATGATCGAATTACATTATTACGATTTCAACAAGACTATGTGCACAGTAATCTAGGAAAATGTCGCCATCTTCTGGGGAGTTTCATAGCTTTTGAGCCATTATAGCGGAAAATGCTGTTAGCGTCTTGGGGAAACGAAAGACTGCACCAGTCTCCTCTACATCGTTACCGCTTGGTACCATCATTAGTCTGCATGACAACATGGACTATTCCGTAATGGAGAGCTGGCCATCACTATCACTTACCGCGGAGCATCTTGCTGTCTATAATGAATTCATGCATGCTCTCAATGCGAGTAATTAGTATCAGCGAACCTGCATCAAGGCAGAATCAAATCAAGGATTCGATTATCGGGACGCAACAACGGATTAGTGGTCGATTAGGGCGAACGAAGTGGAAGGCACAACCGCGAAATGGAAGTGTTGCTCGAGAAAATAGATGCCTTCAGCTTCGCTTTCGACAGAACAATAATGCGGGACGAAGACGAAGGCTATCATAATGATGCGAGAGATCTGTTTGTTCGTCAACCACGAGGTGATTCGATTCAGTGTTCCTTATTAGAGTATCGTTGCTCGCTTTCCAGTGCCATTCCTGGATTCTAACTGGAACGTGGTCGTCTTTCCGAGAACTCCGTCTTCCAGGAGATATTCTCGGATTCATTAGGCTCTAGTTTTTGTCGAATCATCCTGAGCAAGCAGTGCAGTGGCACTAGCTTGAATCCGAAAGGGAAGGATTCATCGTGCCATAAAATTCCTATGAATTTGTGAGTGTAGTATCACCGACTAGGCGGAAAGGTATCTCCTGAATTGAATCCGAGTTGATTCGAATATTTTGTGATAGCACAGATTGTCACTGATGGTATTCAGTGACGAACACCACAGCCACCTTCACACTTTCACGTGAGTAATCACAATCTTCGTTTATGATACAAGAATTCACGACTCAAAATTCTTGGTACGTGTTATCATTTCACAACTCTCACAAATATTCCATCACCCCCATTTCATGTGGAGAATTCTACATAATCATCTCTTACATCCACCTAGCAGCAAATATAATCTTCAACAAATTTTACTGTTACACTGTATCTTGATGCGAGTGGTATAAAAGCCGCATTTCCAAATGCCATATAATAAATTCAACGTTGAGGTGGGTGAAAAGCAGAGTATATTTCATTTTAAAATCATTGCGAGATTTTTTGCAGCCACCAAAAAGAAAGTAGGTGGCAGGGCAATTTAACACGCGTTTCTCTCGACGTTTCATTACTAATAAATCAGAGTTTATTTCTTACGTGCTAATTATCCCATGAACTGCAAGCTACTTTTCATACTTTCAGTGGCATGTTCGATTCTATCGTTCGTTTAATGACATTATACTAGCTGGAAATCAAACAAGAGGGTTTCGAATTGGATTAAAAGTTGACTCAACTCATAGAGAACAAATCTCATCGTCATCATATTATGATGACGAATGATTTCGTGATACCCAATCCAATATTTCTGGAAGCAAATTATTTGATAAGCAGGTAATGAAAGTGCTGGACCTATATGGTGGAGGAAGTTATCACAATTCATCATGATACTGAAAAACTCATTCGAAATTGCAGGAAAATAATCTCCTCTCCTCGACTTCATAACTACTTGAATATGATTGTCAAGGTGTTACGGTACAGTAATTCAATGAATCTCAATTGAGATGTATCAGCCCATTCAGATGTATCAGAAGAAAATCAATAGATGCATATACCAGATCATTTCCATTGAGAGCAATCATGATTTCACAGGACCTCAGACTCTCATTTTGGCAGAAATGGATATTATGATATATTATCCAAAAGTCTATGTCTATGAGGAGCGAATTAGAAATGACCAAGGAATGGAAAGAGAATACTCGTGGCAGTGTTCAATTGGATGGAGCTTTCCGTTCTTTCCTGATGGAATTTATGAGGAACCTTTCATGTGTGAAATTACATAAGGCATGAGAGGAAAGACTGGTGGAGTGCGAACACAGAAAATATCGATCTAATTAGGGTTTTCTCGAGAAATGGCGCTTCCTCGAGTTGAAAGAGAAATTATGCAGAAAATTATAGTCCAGATAATATGGGATAGGAAACATGGGTATGCAATATTCCTCATATCACTGGACAACTTGATGAGAATGGTTTAATAGTGGAATTTGTCATTGACTCGATGATTAATCACTCGATTGTGATACAAAGTACACAATTTCTGTTCCGATAAAAGCCTACACAAAAAAAAAATACTTCTATTTCGAACGTTCACAATATGAATATGTGGTTCTACGGTTCCTTGACGCCTCCAA
Source organism: Gastrophysa polygoni (assembly GCA_963576655.1). Taxonomy (NCBI): domain Eukaryota; kingdom Metazoa; phylum Arthropoda; class Insecta; order Coleoptera; family Chrysomelidae; genus Gastrophysa; species Gastrophysa polygoni. The sequence continues at coordinate 4,142,183 of OY755091.1, read as the reverse complement.
AATTCCTCAAACGTTCTTTTGAACATGAAATTTATATTTTATTTCATTCTCTAATCCAATCTCAATGAAAGTTCTTTTCCGTATCTTCCTGGCAATAAATTCTTGGGAAGTTTCAATGATCAAACACTAAATATCTCTAATGGATTCCTGTACTGAATAGTGATTTTGAATAGAATTCAGAAACTATTTTCCTTTTTTTCACAGTGCAAGTTCAGCTTGGTTTGTGTGAAAGTGGCGGAACAACAAGTTTTTGGTGATATAATCTTCCACAACGATATGCTGCTAAGCGGATGGTGTTCATGGAATATATTCACAAAAATATGAAGTTTTTCATTTAATAATCATAATTATTGATTGTTCATAATGATTCTTCTGGAATATTCACAATTTGTCAACAAAAGAATCTAACAGTGAGAAGTTGAAGTCTCAGTTCAATGATGGAGTATCTGAAATATCTGAGAATATTCAGCAAGTTTGAAGTTGAGAGTTTCTTTTATACTGCCAACGGTGTTGTTTTCACTAAAATTCGGAATACTCTGATCTCTAATGGAGAATATGGAATAATATTGAGTATTCCAGTTGGGTTAGGGAAAATAGATTCGAATAATCGAAAGAGGTATTTTGAAATATTTTGATATCCAATTATTCGAATTCATTCATATAAATGAAAAGGACATTAATCCTAACACAAAGTATTGAATTTCAGGATCATTAGAAAACATCAGTTCGAATTGATTCCATAGAATTCACCGTTGAAAATTGATATGTTCGTAATATATACATATATCGATATTCCCAGTAATTATCACAGTTCAACTGATACTTTCAGTAATATATCAATATGCGAACGTATCTGAATTCATGAAGTATAATTATGCATTCATAGATACCACCTGTCGAACTTCTCTCCATCAAATATTATTCATTTATAGAACGGCAAAGTTGTGGAATTCTCTGCCCAGTGATGTCTTTCCTGGCGCTTACTACCTCCAAATATTCAAGAATGATTCTAATGCCTTTCTCCTCTGCCAGAATTCCATTGCTGGCTCACACGATGTCCCACTCCATAGGTTTTTCTGTCATACTTTTTGTTGAAATCCTACTGAACATCTAGTCGTGCGAAAAATGTCACTTTCCACACTAGTTGAATAATGAGCTATTTCAATCGTATAGATAGAGATAGATAACTTGGGTTGATTGCCTGAACACATCCTGATATCGATATTGATGTTGATGCATTGTTCGCGTAATTTGTGCACTTCCCATCACACACCAGTTAACCACGTCGAATCAATAATTATTAGGTAAAAAAGTGATTGATTACCGTCCAGCGGGCGTAATTAAATAATGACGGAGCTAATAATGGAAACATTAATCAAACCACTTTTATAGCTGATGTAGGTATTCCGGCAACAGAGTAATGAAGAATGATCCAATTATCAAGTTCAATAAATATCTGATGAAACGAGCTGGAAACTTCTCGCTCGTTTTTTGTTCCCATATAGAGGTAATTAATTGTTTTGGGTTGGTTACCTCTCGGAATGATAATACATTGGAGAAGTTTCCCAATATCGCTCGTTCAAATATTTATATTTCCATGAAAGTCTCGCCTCTTCATGAAGAATCACGATATAAATATTGTCTATCGCGGTGGTCGAGAGTGTTAAGGCACTAGTTCGAATTTAAGCTATAAATCGCTTCCACTGCGACCTGGGTTCGAATCCCAGCGTAGACATTTTTGTGAAAAAAAATATGCAAGACTCACCACTCCGCCCCTATGAGTTTAGTGTAACAAGTAATTTATAACACTTTCCTGATAACGCACTTCTCAGGACGTATTCCAGATAATTTTCCAGATTTCCAGTTATCTGTCAGTATTTTTTCCGATGATTCAGTAATAAGAGAAGTTGATGGCATTTCTGGTTGAACGATATTATTGACAAAAGAATGTACATCAGATGCATTTTGTTCCATTGCACTAACCTGCAGATTTTCATGAATATCGTTCTTTTCGTTTGAAAGATATTTACTTGGTTCCACACTTCATCCCAACCCTCTATTGGTGATATGTGTGCCATATGGCACTTCTGAAAAACTCTGTATCTATCATTTTAACGTCCCCGACTGATGCGAAAACGAAACACAAACACGCACATGATATTTATCGAATTCTCGTTAAATTGCATATGTCGGTACGTACCGTTTCATATAAATTCCGTGAAAAAATTGATTTATGTCTGTTGTCACCATAACAGTATTTCCTCGTATTGCCAGTTCAACATATATTCTGTTAACTTTGTTATCCAATTCCGAGCAATTCCAGAATTTCGAATATTTTGTTAACAATAATTCGTCTGTTATGAATAACTAAATGGACAATCTCTTCAATTACGCGTATGAAATGAATGAAATTCTCCATATTAATCATGTTCGAAATCGAATCATTATCATTCATGTTCAAAATCAGATCACCACCTCAATATTTTTCACTGAAAAAGTAGTTAGATAACCATGCGTTTGTATTCATAGTTTCGGCAAGAAAATCCTAATTGAATTAGTACTTTCCTGCATATGATGGCAATTCATTCTTTTCATGCCCCATGTAATTTCACACATGAAAGGTTTCCCGTGAATTTCATCAGGAAAAGAACGAGGAGCTCCATCCAATTGAACACTGCCACCGGGAAGGTGTGTGTATTCTCTTTTTACTTTCGAGCGAACTCGAAATTCTCTCGCGAAATACATGAAATTATCTTTCCCTCTACGGAAATTCAGGCCAATAATAGACGCCGATGGAAACCATTTTTTTTCTATGCTCCACGAAGGCCTTAGCATAATTCGATGATATTTTAGTATTATGCATACTATATGCTTCCTCAAAATAGACCCTTTGAACATTAGCTCCAACACAATGCTAATAATATTTTTCACACCCCGTATGATGAAGGTTGCATCAACTGATTCGATAATTTCATTGTCATATAGATACAAACAGGTGAAGAGTCCACTGGTAATCACTGTTTTAGTCACACAAACTTTGTGATGACTTTTGTTCGTGTTGGTGTTAACTTCATCACTCATCATTTTGTTCCGGTCTCTAATTGTTTTCGTGACAGCTATACGTGCATGTATTCATTTTTTCATTTGAAGGTTGACTCGAAATGAAAATCCGGATAAGGAATACGATTCCAGAAGTCGTGCAACAATATATATATATATATATATATATATATATATATATATATATAGATATATTCCAAATATGATATGAGTCATATAAAGGAACAATTATTTCCTAGATCAATCGTATGTCAGCTCTAATCAACGTGAAAGAACTTTAATATTTAATATCATAAATTGAAAGAACGTACTAAAAATGAAATCTCACATCATATCATATCATATTGCCACTGTTTCAAATTTTGTGAGTTCGAGAGATAAGAATTATGAACAGAAACTAAATGATCATTAGAAATACGCCTCAAAAACTTCTTTCAATGTCGTCCACAATTGTTAGGAAACTATCTAGCGGAAAATCACCGAGATTCAATTCATCAACTTGGTATTCCATACACAGCTCAAGAGTATAATATGTCCTTGAAAATACCTATTTCATCAGGACATTTCCTCAGAACCACTGGAAGTCCAGGAATGTTAGCCGGTTAGTAATGGGGCCTTAAAAGGGACCTACCAGGGACCCTGACGTGTCAATTATTTTTCATTGAAATATTATCATTGATGGGCTGAAGTACATCGATGATTCCATATAAGTTTCCGTGTGAAAAAAATGTTTGGATTTTGTACACCAGTACAATATGACAAACTCGATTCTAATTCATCAAATCCGAGATCAACTTCACTCATCTACAATGATAAATTTTCAAAAATCCATTCGGGTAGTAATCTTGGATATGGAGCAATAAAATGCAGATAAAAAAGCGTGTAGGATGAAGTAGCTCTGAGAAATGACCATGTATAAATAAACAAGCCGCCAATGAGAGAACCCGAACCAGACTGGCTTCACTACTGATACACCTCGACATTCCCAACCACATTTGCCGTCCTGCATTTTCATGTTTTTTTTTTCACTATAGCGCGTTTTCCTCTAGCCCTGCTCGAGGAGTAATCAACTCAAAAGCTGTTCAGCTAGCAGCTTGGACCCTCGAATTAACAGTAACTTGTTGACAGAAGCACTCCTCTTCAGGTGGAGGATATTGGATGCCCTGCGGTCTGTTTGCCAATTACCAGATTAAACTCACGGACCGCCGTGAATCCTTCTCCTCATCTGTCGACAGGGTTATTCGGGGGTTCTTCTTTATTTTAGGCTGCTATCCAATGGAATCTATAGGATTCATCAGCGCTGACAAACTCGTTGATTCAGTCAGGCTACTACATCAAGTATTATGAAACCAGAAACAGACAGGCAGGGCAGGTGAGAGCAGTAATCATTCATTTTCATTCCATATATCGTCAACTAGGCTCCAATGAAATTTATATCGAAATCATATAACGCTCATTCATTGGATGAGATCTTTTTTGAACCTCCCTGGGTGAGGGTATGACTTGTGATAATGAAATTTCCCTTGCAGTTATATAAAGCGTTACCTGTTGGAGTTAGTTTCTATTTATTTCAACAACCTCAGTACTCGATGTAGAAATGTTATAATTCTAACCTGGCGAGGTATAAAAATTCATCGATCTAATATTTTTCACATTGAGCTTGAGTAGAGTAGCCTTGGCTAGACTTCACCTCAATCATAATATAGTATACTATTTAATATGGATATCACGAAACTTGAAGTAGAGACATCCATCAATGCTATCATTAGTATTATTACTTCATCTTACTGGGGATTTTTTTTCTTTTCCTCTCTTCGAGCAACATGTTGAATCATATTTCATAAAGATTCCAGACGATGAGATCGTTTTCAAATGATAATCTTTTGAAAAAGTTGAGACAGTTGAGAAATCATCGAAATAGTTTAATGATCAGGAAAATTATTCGAGCCCTTGGAAGAACTCCACAAATTTACCAATTTTCAATATCTAAACAACAAGTTAAACTGACTCTCTTTGTTTCAACACACTTATGGATCGAAAATCAAATAAATAAACAAGATTTCCCACACTATCAACTCGATTCGAATGAGAATAACTGACATGTCGTACTTCTCAATACAATGGCATGACACATCGAAATGTTTTGTCAACAGTCGGCTGAACTTCGAGCACTGCGTCTTATGGTCTCAATTCCTATCACTCTGAGCTCGATCTAGTATATTATATATATTACTGTATCTTTGCTGTGGCCCTATCAGATGATGAAGATAGGAGCTCTAGAGGAGTTGTTCCGTCTTTTGGAAAGCTCATACGATATATTTTTTTTTTATCTGTGGACAACACGAAAGGGAAACCTATGATGTTCGAGGAACATCGTGTTAGCCAGCGGTGGAATTTTGGGAAAGAAGGAAGGTGTTGGAATTTTTCTTGAATGTTTGGAGGTTGTAAGCATCAGGAAAGACTTCACTAGGCAAAGAATTCCACAACTTTGCCGTTCTATTGATGAATGATGCTTGGTATAGCGATGTTCGACAGGTCTCGAGCCTGACAGTGTAGGGGTGACCAGCTTGAGCTCGTCTGGTTTGTCTACTAGGAATCGCGCGTGGTGGCATAATAGATGATATATATGATCTTCGATACCTGAATTCAATTGTTCAGTAAGGAAGAAATTATTGAAATAGAAGCGAGTGGATTACATCATCCTTGGCTGCGCTCATCAACCTACTCTTGTGAGTAGAGTAGAGTATGATCACCCCATTAGAAATATATATCGATAATGGCTACTCAGAGTACCCGTTCATAAACCAGCCTGAATAAATGTCAAGTGTCACGACACGAGGTTATTTGTTCTCAATGGATAAACAACCGTTATGGATGATAATGTGTTATTATTTGTTGATGATGTGCTTGTATAAATATGCAATATACCTATTCGACTAGGATATCTATGATAAATATTGGAATATTCACAACATAACCCTCACAACAGCATTCTCACTTGTCATAAATGTCAGAGTACATCGTTACTCTGTTCAAAAGCAGAGTAAGTTGAGTTCACCCTGAGCAAGTTTCTGAGCGATTGTGTACAGAGTAAATTTCTGAATGCAGCCCTTGTTCACATCAATGATGAAACTCTGTTCAAAAGCAGAGTAAGTTGGGTTTACCCTGAGCAAGTTTCTGAGCGATTGTGTACAGAGTAAATTTCTGAACGCAGCCCTTGTTCACATCAATGATGAAACAATTGATGAACAAATGAATGAACCCTCCGAATTCTTCGAGCCCTTTCGATGCGAATCCCCAGGGCTCGATGAACGATCAACAGAGAAAATCGACCCCGATCCATCAGCCGAAGATACACCTCATTCGTCTCATCGAATTCGCTTGCCAACGCTTTCGGAAACAAATGAACTTCCGAAACCCCTATTGCCGGCAAATGCAAATGGCCGCGCGTTATTCAATTGATCTGCAACCGTTATTAAATCGCGCCAGGTAGGAACGCGCAAGAAAATTTATTGGGAAAACGTTAACATAAATCTCCGACAGGAATAATCGATAGCCGAGGAGGGGATGGGAAGCGCGGTCGGAGGGTGGAACCGTGCCACCGCGGGCTAACGTGAAAATGAGTTTATAATAACTCCAGTATCTAAAATCAATTGCGCATAATGCCGGCGATATGATCTTTCGAAAGTAGGTGTTGGGAAAATCAAAAGCATTCTTCCATTGTGCATTCTGTGATAGAATTTCACGGTAATGGCACTAAATTCACTCAGCGACCAATCTGGGAATCATGATCGTCGATAAGAATGGCTAGCTATATTGTAAGTTGGTGCCTATTTCGTGAGAACTAACAAACATCAATTACTGTTCAGCGAACAATGAAATTTCTCAGCTTAGAACGATCAACTTGTCGAACTTTCCAACTTTCATGATGTTGAGGCACATTGTTGAATGCGCTAAATGCTGATACCAAAATGATAGCAAAACGATAGACCTATGAAGCTTTGGGACCTCTATCGGAACTAATACGACGGTGAAGGAGCTGGAGGACCACTTCGATCCGCAGATGTCGCTGCAGAATAGTATGAAAGGAGACTTCAAATTCGTACAGAAAATTTTTCAGCTCTTCATGGGATTTTCTCTCCTCGTTTCTAAGAAATAGAGTAGAAGTTATTAAGAATTATTTCAATATATACAGAAAAGTTCGGAAGGTCTCGAATACGACAATGTCAGGATGCCAGCCAAGCTCGTCTGATTCAACTATACCAAGGCATGAGTTGTTGAAGCTCATGGTTGAATGCGCTCTATGCTGATACCAGAGTGAGGTGATAGCAAAAAGATAGACCTATGATGCTATGGAACCTCTATCGGTACTAATACGACAGTGAAGAAGCTGAGGCTTGCTCTTTCTCTATAAGACCACTTCGATCCGCAGATGTCGCTGCAGAATAGTATGAAAGGCGACTTCAAATTCGTACAGCAAAGTTCGGAAGGTCTCGAATACGACAATGTAGGGATAACCAGCCCAAGCTCGTCTAATTCAACTTCACCAAGGCATGAGTTTTTGAGGCTCATGGTTGAATGCACTATATACTGATACCAGAGTGAGGTGATAGTAAAATGATAGACTCATGATGAAGTGGAGAAGCTAAGGCTCGCTTTATCTCTATAAGACCACTCTGATCCGCAGATGTCGCTGCAGAATAGTACGGAAGGCAACTTCAAATTCGCAGAGCAGAGTTCGAATGGTCTCGAATTCGACAATGCAGGGATGACCAACTCAAGCTCGTCAAGTTTGTCTATTTGGAATCGTTCGTGTTGTGATAACAGACGAAATTTTCGATGAGCAAAAGGAGCGCCTACGGTGTTCTAGAGAGATCCATACTCTCGTGAGTTTGTTATCACCGATCCTTCTGAGCCAAATCCGAGAGCTACAGTGTATGTTTAGGTCCAGTAGTCCAGGACAAGTAGAAATTGAGACTGAATAGAACATGATAGAGCTGATCAAAATTAAGAAGAATTAGCTCTGGAATACGTTAGCTCATTGATTGCTAATGGAGTATCATGAAATCATCTCTTGTAGAATAGGTCGTGGAAAAATCTTATAGATTTCGGACACCATAGCAACAAACATATCTTGCGACATCCTACAATATAAACTCAGTAGTCATGTGGATTAGAAATGAATCGATTCCAAATCAATTGACTAGTGATATTTCACGAATATGAACATGATACTATTTCCCCTTTGAAGACTTCTCTCATAGATCAGAATGATGATTGATCCTTGGAACGCGCAAGTTTCTGACTCCTGATTGGAAGTGCGCTAACAATCACCTTGTCGATGTTTTGATGGATGGTGCGAGATGTTTGTAACTCGTGAATGCATACATCAGTTAGTGTGTAGAAATGGCATTCGGTAGCAAAAACCTTTCCCAATTTCTTTCCCCGACATTCTCGTTCCCGAAACAAACAGAAACCCTATAAGAAAACGTATTTACCACTCGCAAAACACCCTTTCAGCCGAAATGCAAACAAACAGCCTGTTGGAATCGAAGTTCAGCAATTGATTAATAGCCCCCTTCAGCGATTGACCCGAAACAGTTTTGCATCTGAACTCTGACTTGAGGTTGGCGAAGCCCAACGGGAAAACCATTTATCAGCGCCAGCTACGCAGGTTTTTCTGGAACAGCGGGGGTGGCGAAGGTTAAGTGGGCATTTTTCTCACGTGAATATATGTTTGTGTTATTCCAGGGATGAGTTCAGTTTCACAATTACTTCATGCCAGATGGAATGGTGGTTATTATTCTTCTCTGCGATTGGATCGGAACTCACTAAAAGCGACTTATATTTGAGGCCAGCTTTTCCACAGGAGATGAATGCGTCATTTTGGGGATTCTAAAAGAGATTCGAATAACTGATTCCCGAATGGCACAATTCGTGAAGTCTTCTCAACTTCATTCATATCAACGATTCAAAAATATGAGAATCAATATAATTCCATGATATTCATGACATAACTCTTCCGTTGATTGCTTCAGTACTTCATGATGATGTTTCCAATTTCCATATGATAATTACCGTCGAATGATTCTGTGAAAAGGTTGAGTTATAAAAATGTCAATATTTTTTTTGCTATAGCGAGTCATCAATATCCATGCTCGGTATTAACATCACCAGCGCTCTCTCATGGGACAAACATGTGAGGTACATTGCGAAAACTGCTTCACAAAAACTTGGGTTTCTGTTCTGTACAAAGAAGTCTCCACACCCCAGCAGATCCTCAATTGTACTGTAAGTTATTCGAGGAGGTGGTGAATTCATTTCTCTAGCTTTTGTGTGGGACTTGCTCTCCTCGTTCCTCAAAAATACATTGGAATAATTTTCAATAACCAATGTTCTATTTTTTGCAAGGAGGAGTGGAAATCTCACACAAAAGCTGAAGGAATACTGTACACATGTTCAAAATCCAGCTCCGAAACATGAATATGAACACACTAAATCGTGTTTATTGTGTTTATCGTATATCAATGAATCATTCGAGTTGATAGAGATAAGAAAAATCTCCGACAAAAAAAAAACACGAGAATCGAACCAACCAATTTCATTCATTGATGTTGGTCAACAATCGAAGATTTCATTCAGATGAATTTCCTTCGCAAATCAGTGGATAATAGGTGACGTTAGAAACGAATTAGCTCATAGTAATTTTAATATTGATATAGCACCAATTTTGTTGTCTAGATGGCACTTCCTGAGTTGATACTGAGAGAAGGCCACGTCTCATCAATTTGAAGGATGTTTCCAATTCGCCGAGTTGAAATGAGAGAGAATTTGAGTCGCCCTTATGATCAACTGATGAATTGGAAACACTTCCAGACCGTATACGCATACGAAAATAGAATTAGATCTGAGGTAGGTTGCCAAAGAAATCTCCAAATTCCTAGGGGATTATCGAGCCATCTACTGCTAGATGTCAAAAACAATTGAATTGAAGTCAAAATCAGTATTCGAACAGTAACGTATTATTTAGGTGTGAAGATTTACCCATGCCGTACACCACTGGCAAACACTGATGAACTGATTTTCATATCGTTCGTTGTATTTCATGACACTAAAAACTCATGCCGAGCTCAGTGAAGTCATAGAGATGATTTTTTTTTATTGGTCCATTGATGAGACAGTGCGGTGAGACATATCTCGAATGGAAATGAAATGAAAGAACAAACTCCATCCGTACGATAACAAAAGGAATCATGAAAAGTCAACAATCCAATTCCTTTCTTGAATGAAACCTCGAGAAAATGATGAGCAAGTGTTGTAGCCTATTGAACTTCACGGAGTCGAAAAAAAACGAAGCTATTTGGACGATTTCGAGGGTGTTTCGTCTTGAAAGAACAGCCGGGGGCTATTCAACCCCTCTAGAAGATAAAAAGGGCTCGAGAAGAACTCCACAAGGGTTACTAGTCAACATGCCTGCATTGCTGATTGCGCCAGTGGCTCACCTAATGGAGGGCAACCCCAATTATTCCTTCGGAAAACAACCTAATGAATGTTTGATATCATCGCGAATTGACAGTAAGGGTGGCGTTATAGAAGTTCGATTTGAATTGTCATAATTTGTCCGTCACACTTCTGTTCAAGATTTTCCTCTTTGTTGGAGGATATGGGTTATTTATAATGGATCTGAATCCTTACAGCAAAGTGGATATACACTATGATTGACTTGAGAATGCAAAGATTCATTTAGTGCGTTGTCCTCACCAAAAGAAGTGTAAGCCAAGTGAAAGCGGAAGAATGAAAAGGAGAAAAAAATACCCCACAATTATAAGGCAATGAATGTCCATGATTGGAGACATTACCGTTATATGGACTTCGGCGACTGCTGATTCGTGATGTAGGTCACAATGTCATAGATATGCGCTGACAAATCTTCTCATGTAGTTTCACTCATGAAAATCCATATCCAATCAGAATCCAATCAAAATTTTCATCGTAGGTATACAGTCGACGAACTTATATATCGTATTCACAAGAGGAAACATTTCTCAACTTGATCAAGATATTGTCGTCAAAAATTATCATCCATAGATTATCTTTTTATATTTTGGGTTGAAACTCAACCATTGCACTCACTTCATGAGGAAAAGATATATCCATATGTCGGAATGACCTGACTGAATATGGAGAACATACGGCCGATTGTGATAGATGATTGTGAAGTGATATTAAGATTGTTCAATTGAAACTGAATTCGAAAATGGCGAATTTGAGATAATCATCAAATGAACACTTAGTAACCAAAATCATTTCTGTCTGACAAATTATCATTCTAGTGCCAAGAGACGAAACAGCCGAACGATTTGGAGAAAACAAATTTCCAGTGTTGATTTCAAATTCGTTTTTGACATGTCCACACCACTAAGATGAGTGGGAATTCTTATAGTTGTATATATTCGCCTTACAACATGAAAAACGAGGTGTCAAGGTGATTATGAACTTTTTGTTCCAATCAAAACCGCTCTATCAAGTATGAGATCTTGAAAACGAAAGCACATATTCTGTCAGATTTGATTAGCATCTTTCCGATTTTCTTTCTTACATATCTCGGCTCGAAAGTGGCATACCGATGATGAAGAGTCAGAGGAGAACGTAATATTTCTCTTGCGAGCACATCATCGAAACGGTCTTATCGAAGCATAATCCTCGATAACTCCAATAAAAGATGTCACACGGTTCCCTTCATCACCTGTCAAATTAGTTCAATTTATCATCGCTGGATGACTCAGCAAATCTCCGAAGAAAAAACAACAAGATGGATATAAACTGGAGATCGAATACGAACCTACTGAAGCACGTATTATCTAGAACTTGTAGGAAACTACTCTGGCGAGGTGGGAATGTACAGGGACCGGCAAGAGTCCTGGAACGACTCGATTACGCTTTCGAATCGAAGGAATCTCCTTGATTTCTTCATACTCATCTTGAGTAAGTGAGGTCCTCCTATACAGCGCTTTGACATTCACTTCTTCTGGTGGAACATCCTCCGATGTTTTTTTCACAGATTTTTGAGATTTTCTCTACTCGTTCAAATAAAAATGGAATCATGATATGTCTCAAAATGTCACTGCGCTGCAAATTCATCCTTCATATATCTGAAAGAGACATTATCTATTTGTCACTGGCACTAGCTTGATAACGAAACACCTGAGAAACCCTGTACGTTCCATGAAAAGCCATAGTTCGACTACACGAAGGGACAATAACTTTTCACAGTTGTTGTTTATTCAACTCCCATTGTTTCGCAAGACTCGCAATCAGAGATTTGTTTTTTTATGGTCCAAAACTCTACAATATGCTCCAATCACATCTGAAAAATTTGAATACTCTTCCTAAATTCAAAAATGTTTAAAATTTTACCTCACTTAAAATGCAACCATGTTCAACAATATCTTTTGAGTCCTCATCATCAAAACTCCTACAAATCAATCATAGCATTCAAAAATACCATGAGATTATTCATTCAAGATTATTCATTCTGGATTAGCCTCCCTCATTCTCTTTTTGCCTTTTCTTTTTTTTCACTGCATTCACCTTTTAACGCCATTATATAATGAACATATGAACTTTTGCTCCTCTTTTCCTCTCTACACATAATTTTTTGTTCATTCCATTCACCGCATCTATACTTTATGTTTTTGTTTTTCATAGTTTCCATTATAGTTATATGTATTCATTCAAATTGAGAGAATTGGCACAATACAAACATATTCTATGCCCAGGTGTGATTCTCGACATTTGATGATTGTTAAATACCACCTTGATGAGTTACTATATGTAATGGATTATTTGAGTTGAGTTGAGTTGAGTTGAATTCCAAAACCAATCATACCACACGAATGCTTGACGCTGTAGAAGATCTTCAGGCTGAGCACATCAGAAGCAGAAAGAATCACGAAACGATGCCTCCAACATTCTTATGCATGCTCCGAAGGCTCAAATATGGGTTGGATGATAGGAGATTGGAACATCAGCTATCAAAAGTATATATCGTGAATTCACCTATGACATGGAAGAAAATGAAGTGAAAATAGAGTCAATCTCTTTCCTGTTTATTTCCTATGAGTAGCATAGAACTTTTGTCTTCTCTCCAGATCTATTCGGAGTATTTCCACTCGTATTCGGTGAGATTCGACTTCCAATAACTTTGGTAATTTTGCGCTTATCATGCGATGGTTTTTTTTCGATTTTTCTTCACGTATTTCGACCCCAGGAACCCGAATTTCACAATGAAAACGTGCGCAAACTTATATTTTTCGAGATATTGCTGGAAAAAGTATGAAAATTAACCTTCTTTCCATCTTGGAGGAGGTGGATCCAGCATTTTTCATATGGACGGCGCTGTCAAATGGGAATCTACGTCAGAATCACTAGTTCTGTGAGTCAGAATATCACAGATGTACATTCGACAGCGCCGTCCATATGAAAAAAGGATTCATCAAAGAAGCTAAAGACGATGAATCAAACTTCTTGGAGGATATTTCTTTTTCTTCTTAGCTCCTATAATGTATAAGGAAGATATAAAGAGTATCTTATGTGAGAAATGAAACTTCGAATGGCTATGGTGCCTACTCAAAACAGGTCGAAACAAGAATGGTAATTTTCATACTTTTCCCAGGAATATCTCGAGAAATATAAGTTTGCGCAAGAAAAAAAATCGAGAAAAAAAAACCGATCGCATGATATGTGCAAAATGACCATAACTTTGACTGTCATCTCATATGATGCTTTCCAATTTCCAGGTTCCGGAATGCTGAGAGATTGGAACGTAAACGACACAAGGTACAAAATATCGTGGAACTTGTATTAATCCCTCTCCTGTCAACACTCTCTAGTCTAATAGTACTGTCATTCACGCTGACGTCGGACGAATGCAAATCGCCGTTATTGGCTGATCCTAATGACGCCACTCGAGGGTCGCCTCTACGGTATTTACCGAATGATTAACAACTTAGCCATCCCTCCGCTCCTGATCGATACCGCAGCAAAAACAACTCTTATCGGCGAAAAGAAAATTCATCCCACACAAGGGACGAATTCATTTTTTATTGTTCTTCGAAGGGTGTTTCTGCGACGAGAGAACGCGGTGATTCGAGAGGCAGGGTTGTTATTGCCTGATGGGGTTGCATTCTTGACAACATTATCGATGTTCAGAAGAATCCAGGGCGATTTCACACGCATCGATGTTTACCCATGAAATGTCGCATCAGTCACGTTTCTGGCTAGAATTGGGGGGAGGGGGGGGGATTTTCTCTCCTCGTTTCTAAAAAATAGAGTAGAAGTTATTAAAAATTATTTCAATATATTTGTAGTAAGGACAGATTTGGGATCTGCCCCAAAATGTCACTGCGCTTGAAATTAAACCTTTAGATACCTGAAAGAGAATATCTCTATTGGTAAGTGACACCTTCTTTTTGAAAAATTTGGAAATACAAATATATTTAATAAGAATAAAAACTTCTACTTATCTTGGTGGACGTTTCGGGAACGAATCTGCTCCCGTTCTCAACACAATTAAAATATTTTTCACTTCGCAAAATTTTCCAGTATTCTTTCGGTTTTGACACTGAAAAGTGACAATTTGGTAGACGGAGGAATTCTGGTTACAAGGTGTTTTCATTATTAGATATCGAATTTTCCATTTTCATATTCAATTTTCATTCTATTATTTTATATTTGTTCACTTTTGCCTGATATCTCCGCCTATTTCATGGTTCCTTCCTGGTTCTGATGGGTGTCAGATTATAATATTCTGCCAATGCTGGTTTTTCCTCAACTTTTCTCGTCCCATTATTCGTTTGTATATTTTTATATATTTTGTCAAGAGTTCATTTCGATTTTTATTATGATTGTTGAAGTTATATGCTTTGTCATTCTATTCCTACCTCTGGATGTCTTGTTTTTATTTTTTTCTGTTCATCAATGATCTTGATCTTCTGGATTGATTCTATAAGATTCGTCAATTGAATTCATTTTCCTATAATTCTTCATAGATATTCATTTCACAAAATCGATTGAATCATGGTGATTGATGATATCGATGAGGAATAAAATCTGAATATAGTTAATTGAGTTCCATTAATTTCCTGAAGGAATTTCAATGGAAACTCCAACTCTTGCTCACTTGTTTTCGTCGAGTTCTATTATTTCCACGAAGTGAGAACGTTAAAATGAAAATGCCATACTTTCGTTTTGCGTACTGGAAAATTGATGACTGTTTTTTTCACCCCTGAAAATGACTCAGATGAGTGAAATGATATAGTATACACATGCATATAGCTATATTTCTTTGTTAGGTTATTATTAACGGAAAGATGTAGCAACGAATAGGATCACAATTTCCATCTCAGCTGACTCTTTCGTTGATGAATTGTTGGTATTTTAATTCCTAGAGGGAAGAAATCATAATGGATTGAACTCCCAACGGCAAGTTACCCTTCTCTATCAAATATCTATACATATATCTCTCACTCTATGAAATGAAGCGAAAAAAATACAGGAAAATAAGTTATGAACAACTTTGGCAATTTGAGAATGAAATCTAGTATTCAAAAGACTTTGGATTGCTTAAAAGGTAAAGATAAACCAATTGTTCCATTTATATTTTTGGTTCTACAACGTCTACATTGTTCAGGCACATCTCAAAGGGATATAATTGGAATGCATATTTCAGACCAATCAGTGATCCGATTGTTGATCCGTAGTTCCATTAGAGTGGTTCAGAAATATGCTAGCCGTTGGAAGTACTAATGAATGATCCTCGAATTGTTCCGGAATTAATTGAAAATTCACAATTAAATAATGGAATTCGATGTGCAATATTTGCATACTGGTATTCAATAATGCAAGTTGATGAATATCAAAGGTACTCGAATGCTCGTATATCAGTAGGATCCTATTTAATGAGCTACGTTATGCTGCATTCGATATCGTCGGAATTCACGTTGGAATTCAGTAGCATCGGATAACAGAAAACATCTCTTATCATCGTCGTCACGTGCCGATGATACTCTCAGTGACAGAAATGACAAGATTACGATCGATTATGTTGATTCATATACAGGGTGAGTCAAAAATGTGTACCGAGCTTTCTGGGGGTGATAGAACATTGAAAAATGAGTGTAGTATAATGATTAAACTCATGGCCCAAAATGCATATTAAGGGAGATATATCCTTCCTAAGTTGATAAAATTAAAATAATTTCTCCGCATAACTTCTGAACGATGGAAGCCAACCGATTGAAATTCTGTGCATGAATGTATGTTGTCAAAATACATTTTTCCGTCACACTTCCACATTTCTGATATTATTATAAAGGGTGTTTTCAGAGGGTGAGTCATGATTTTTTGTAGAAAACTTTTTGCCTGTATTATTTTCGGTGAAAAAATAGGAGCATTCGATGGAGCGAAGAAAATCACAAGAAAAAGGTACTCTTATTCAAATACAAAAAATTGAGCCGTTCGTGAGATATTTTAGTTTTTGTAGTTACATGATATCAGCAGATTGATTTTATTCATCGCGAGATTCATCGGTAACAATATTTCAGCAGGCCATGATGAATAATTTTGTTCTCAATTTTGACGTTCATGTCATCAACATTCGAGTCAACATTGTTGTAGTCGATTTGTTCGTGTGGTTTTTCTGTGTCATTTATCACTGCGATTATCAACTGAGATTTTAAGAAATATGGCAGGTTATTCGTTCTCTGAACAAACTGATATGCTTCTAATGCTTGGCGAGTGCTTCGGAAATGCAAATGCTGCTGAAATATCGTTATACCGATGAATCTCGCGATGAATAAAATCAATCTGCTGATATCATGTAACTACAAAAACTCAAATATCTCACGAACGGCTCAATTTTTTGTATTTGAATAGGAATATCTTTTTCATGTAATTTTCTTCGCTCCATCGAATGCTCCTGTTTTTTCACCTAAAATAATACAGGGAAAAAAGTTTTCTACAAAAAATCATGACTCACCCTCTGAAAACACCCTTTATAACAATATCAGAAATGTGGAAGTGTGACGAAAAAATGTATTTTGACAACATACATTCATGCACTAAATTTTGGAAGGATTTATCTCCCTAAATATGCATTTCGGGCCATGAGTTTAATCATCAAACTGCACTCATTTTTCAATGTTCTATCACCCCCAGAGAGCTCGGTACACATTTTTGACTCACCCTATATATGAATTCATAAATTGTACAGTTTCCCGAGAAACATCGATCAAAAACCACAAAATCAGTTATTTGTCATATTTTGCGGACACGAAATGGAGACGTATTGAAATGGTAGGAGGAAGGTATTGGAATTTTCATCTGATCAAACTTTGCCGTTCTATTGATTGATCATCTCAGTGCTTGGTAGAGCAAAGCCTGAGCTCATCTAGCTCGAATTCTCCTTGATTTCTGATGAGCACCGACCATGGGATGATCTTTGAAGGATGAAGACAATGCCCGTCTTTTCGCGATGTGAATTCAACGCCAAGTTTTCCTAAAGCAGTTCTCGCAATGAACTTCACATGGTTATTGTGATTGTTATTGTTATTCATCCTTATTGTTCCTTAGGTGCCAAAGCAACCCTCAGAAGCCCCGAAGGGCTTGTGCGAGTGAAAGAGATGGGGATATACAGTTTATACAAGTGGTCCAAACCACTGTGGCATTGAGTATAATTATATGTAGAACATACATTGTACAGCGCAAAAATAAAAAAAAATTCAACGGCCAGCCAGGAATCGAACCCACGACCTCATGATTACTATGATCACTAGACTGCTGCAGCTGTGCAAAGGGTATTCCTAATACAGAAATATGTGATAAGAATGATTGCTCAAATGCATTCAAATAACTGAAAATTCTTACAATGGCCAGCACATATATATATTAGAATCTTGTGCATATGTATTTAGACATGAATCCGACTATCAACCAAATCAACACGACCACAATACTCGCTCTAAGGGTCTTTTGTTATCAAATGCTCATAGAACAGCACGGTATGAAAAAAGTGCAGATTTTAATGGCTGTAAATTCTACAATATTCTTCCCGAAGATATCAAGGATTCTCCCAGCTCTCAGGTATTCAAATATAGACTGAAGAAACTGCTGCTTCAAATGAACTGTTACACTTTTCAGAAATTTATCGAACAACTGTGAATTATAGACTAAGAAAAACTCATTCATAATACAGTTGACTTACCCTCTATATTGCTATGATGGGAAATCATTCAATTAAATAGCAACAACTGTATTTTTTAATTTGAGAAATGAAGATATTATTTTCATTATTATTATTATTATTATGATTGTTATTATTATCATTATTATTATTATTATTATCATTATTATTATTATTATTATTATTATTATTATTATTATTATTATGTCGCTTGACCATCTCGACGACCTTGCGGCATGGTCAGTTCATGGTGAGCTCGAAAGTTCCCTCATATTCATATTGACATATTTTTTCATAGACATCATGTGATTATAATCCGATTTTCTCTGCCGAGAAGAGAGTTTGCATACATTTTGTAGACACTGATGCTGAGAAATATCCACTGAACATTCGGCAACAATGAAAAACATCGCCGTCGTTACACCAAGAGTCATCAAAGCGTAGAGATTAATTTTCGACAACAAAGTCACCAAATTTGACCGTATCATACTCGTTGATCTTGCGAAGATTGTTGAGATATGGAAACCGAAACCAAAGTTTGAGAATTCAGTATTCTGTGTATTCTGCCGAAACTTGTCACGAGTAACCAACCTAGTTTGTTGATCTGGTTCTGTGTTTACTGGTTCTTTGTTGTTCCTTTCAGTTGATGAGTTCTGTTGTTTAGTTTCCACAGATGAAGCATGTATTGTGAAAAGTATTGAATTATCGTTGTAATTTATGGTGATAAAGATGAATAATCCAACATTCTGAGACCTACAGATTGCAATTAAGATGATGATTCAGCTTTCTTCCATTTAGACAAGTGAACAGAAAAGAACTGCGTACCATCATTCCATGATGCTCATATCGAAGGAAATGAGAGTTAACCAGTATAAAGGGAGTATAATGATCAATAATATCACATTATGGTTTTCTACTATTCATGTAGGCTACAAGAAGTTCCCATTCTCCACCTCGTCCATTAACTACGATAACCTCGATACATATTCATCGCGACGTGACGCTTTCGAGATCGATAGCATTATTTCACACGAGATAGATACGGTTCAGAATCAGGTCAATCCAGATTTATATCGATAAATAATAAATGTATGCACTTCCTTCCCTCCGTTGATGGATCGAGCTTATAAATATCAGCACGATATGAACGTTCTACAGAGCATTGTAGCTCATGTATAATTCTTGTTACAATAATTGTAGGATCCACTGATGAAAGTCATCATGGAAACAGCAACTGGAGAGTAGGCAAGAAAAGTTATTGGAAAAAAAAATGAGTTCGATGACGTCAAATTCGTCTTCCTGAAAATATATCTTGACGTTTGCTACCTCAAACAATTGAAGGTAGGTAATACATGATGAAAACAGAGAAAGAAAATTGATTCATCGAGATGAAAGATGGCACTCAATGGAGCATTCACATTGGAAAGGCAACCTTGCTTCAAATGTTCTGTAAATATTTCTTAGCATTGTGAGGTATTTGATGCAATGTGGTTGATAGTGCCGCGTTATAGGATTAATTTGTAAAATACTGAAAACTCTGATGGAACGCTCACAAACTTTGCTCCTCGAGTCTAATTTTGCAGTTGTGAAGCAAGCCTACGACTCTGAGTTGATTTAGTTTGACAAGCACTATCATTTAATGTTTCATTTTGATGTAGCCAAGGCCAACTACGACAATATTCAAGACAATATATAGTGTTACTTGGATGTCTATGATTTGAATGATCGCATTATCACCGAATTATACATCGAATAAATCAGAGTGAAATTCTTGTAACATTTGGATGGTAACTCTCTCACTGTGAACACAGTTACTAGTTTGTGAATCATTTATTCTTGTTGTATTTCGAATTCTGCTGCTTCCTTGTATTTGATCATCACTTCATTTCCTTCCATAAAAATGCTTTCTCCGAGTTTGAACTCGAAAGTGCTCACCTTTTGTTTGGAAATTGCCTTTTGTGCGAGCTAACAATAAAAACTTTCAACGTTTCACGCATCCCGTGACTTCTTGATAAGATGCTCATCTCGGCGTTTCGTTGCAGGAATTCGTTCTTTGTTGTTGTTTTCATTCAATATACGGAATATGTGAAAGGAAAATCATTCAATTTCAGTGTATTCAGTTATCTGATCGTTAGGTATTTTATACTGGGACTCAATAATGGTCCTTATTGAACAAGAGTTCAGTACATATATAGGAAATTTCTAACATTCCAATCAGGAGCGTGATCTTTTGAAATAGAGAAATTTTGAATAGAACATTCCAGGAAACGAATAAAGAAATGCTACTGTACGAATACAATGATTCAAAAGAACAGTTGAATTAATGATAAACTCTCTCTGAACTTCTATTAGATGATATCTCTTTATATAGGTATCTAATTATCCCTCTCCTTTCGAGAAGAAATTAAAATGCATCAAGATGGAAGTTTTGAAGTTGGATTGCGAATGTTCTCAAGTCGATTCGAAGTTTCACGAAATCGTCCGGAAACTTCGAGGATGCTGTTATTGTTTCCGACTTAGTAACTCTATTATTTCCGTAAGCTTATTTCCATCGTTCGAGTCGGAAGAGAAATAACTATAATATGCTCACGGTTCCGTTTTCTTTCCCATTCCTGATTTTCTCTCGGGTATAATACATTTCTCATTATAATCTTGTTTTGGAAATATCGAAAATTATTTTCACACAGTGATAAAAATGAACGCAGCGATATCCACACATAAATGTTAGATAGCCTGATGGTTATCAAGCGTATTCTCAAGTTGTGGTTCAGGGTTCGAATCCCATTCAAAGAGTAACTTTTTTTTTCAATGAAATGAGCGGGTTACATAAGACGCGAGGCTAGATTAGGCTCGATTATCGAAAAAAACGTCTATATCGGTATTTCTTATTGCTAAGATCCTGTGTTTTTTTCCCCTAGTGATGCCATATAAACCTACAATCCAAAAAGAAGTTCCACTCGCATTTTCATCAATGAGGGCACACCAACACAAATGAAATCCATCACAAAGTTCGTGTAACAAAAACAGTGTCAACCAGTGTGGACATCGTGGACATTCGAGAAATATTCATCAACGAGATCCTGTGGAAAATTTCTTGTAGAAAATCACAACGACTGTTACCATGGAATATTGTATACATTCCGATATCCTGCCAGGACAATGCACCTGACGATTTATCGACCACCTCCGTCCGAAGAATCGAAATTATTGTCTCCCGCCGAAGCGAAGCGTTCTCCCGAAATGCGGCCCGCAATTCGAATACAATAAGGGGGGTGGCACGGCTGGGGAGCATTCCAGGCCGCATTCCCGATGGATATTGCATTGCGGTTATAGAAGCCTTGTTCTGGACCGTCAGATGGATTCGTATTTCCCGCTAGCAGCGACACCTGTTGAAGAGGAGTTCTCTCAGATCTCACATATCCCTCTGTGTGAATTCCTGGCTGGATGCATTATTCATTTTTTCAAGATTCTCTTGGATTTTATTCCATCGTTTCTGAGAATTAAAATAATGATAATCATCTCAATATATTTGTGGTGAAGACATTAGATCAAGATTTGTCCCAAAATTTCACTATGTTCGAGATTTGACCTTCAGATACCTTGAAGAGACTTAATTCATTCATTTGTCAGTGACACCTTGTTTTTCAAAAATCAAGAAACACAAATATATTTCTGATTAAATTAAAATTTCTACTCATCTTATTAGACGTTTTGGAAACGAATCTGCATCCGTTTTCAACACAATTTTTTTCCCTTCGGAACATATTTTTAATGTTTGTCGTATTGACAATGGAAAGTAACCAGTTGTCGACAGAGAAATTTCGGTCACCATCTGTTCCTTCATCAATTGGTTTTGTATTCACAATTTCCATATTCAGTTTCAAGAAGTAGAAGCCAAGTTCTATCTATATCAACTGAATAACAAGAAGCAATATTATTGTCTCAGTTCAAAGTGATGCAAGAAGATTCTTTCATAATGGCCTGCTAGTATAGTATTCTGCACTTAATACATGGTATACTGTGTATACAATTCTTTGATGATTTTTCTGTTTGTCTTTGCTGTTGAAGTGAATTCTGTTTGTTCGAAATCTGGTGTATTATCTCATCAATAAAATATTTTTGATGAGTGTCGATCTTCCATATGATGTTCAGATGATATGTAATTGGCTCTGTCATGCATCATGCTTGTCAACAACCTCGCAGTTAGCTGTTATTCTGATGTTCTGTGCTTTGTGTTAATATGTCTTCACAGTATTTGAGTACATTCGGGCGGAAAGTGATGTGATAATATCAGGGTTCATGATAATAGGTCGCTTGTGTTTATGAACTACTAGTTCATAAAATGACGACAACTACCTTGATGAAGGATAGTAAATTAAAACGTAAGTAACAGAAGGCAGCATATTGTAGCACGAGTCTGAAATTCGAAATTGAGCTGCGTAGCAGCTAATTTTCGGACAGACGAGTGCTCAAATTGTCTCTATAACGAATGTTTCATACTATTTTCTCTCTTGTGGCTGTGACTCTATCATACGATTTATCTGATATCGAATACCTACAAATTTCCATAATTCAATAATGAGTTAGGGAAATTTCAGCGAAATATTTAGAGTGGCAGAAATGATTCGTTCCTCCAGATTAAACAGACACCAATTCTCTAATTATTCCAAACTATCTCATATCAACTGAAGTCTCAACTATAAAAACAATAACTACCCATGCAAGCACCTGCCTAAGATACGAGTTGTATATTTCCAACAGTACTTCGAATTGGAAAATATCATCTGTTGATGGTCATTGCTATCATTTTTGTTTCCTATATTTCAATATTCGATTCTTGTATTGATTATGCAGCGTGAATCAGTACCATTGTTGGGTTATTCTTCCTCTTTTCGCTTCGTTTAACATCAAATCAAATTGAATCAAATCAAATTTATTCATTCAGAAGACCACATTGGTATAAAAACACGTCAAAAATTTGAATACATAGCACAATACAGCACATATGAGTATCAAAATACACAGTTTATAATCATGAAATTCATATTGTATAGTTTGTATGCTACATGTTGAAATATTCTTTCAAAGTATAGAATAAGCCACACCTCAGAAGGTTTGAGAGAGATTTTTTTAATTTGAAGTGCTTCTCTTGATCTTTTATTTCCTTAGGAATTGTATTATATATTCGGATTCCAATGTTAAGAGGACAGTTCTGGGTTAAACTCAATCTACTTTGTGGGGTATTTAGAAGGATTTAATTTCGAGTGGAATAGTTATGAATGTCTTTGCGACAAAGCAGATTGTTTTTTCTTTCATAGATGTAACAGGCCACTTCCAATATGTAAAGACATGTGAGTGGTAATATCTGGAGTTCTTTGAATAAAGGTTTGCTTGGTTCGGATTGAGCTTTACATAGATCTCGGGTGACGAGAGCCACAGCCATGTTCGAACTGTCGATGGTATAATATTCATAGAAAGCCCCGAAAGAAAAACACCTGAAAATCGTGTATCGATGGAGCTCATCAATACAGGAGAAATCATGCATTCATTAGACTATCAATGCTGAAACATAGAAAAGTTCCATCACGCCTTGAAGAGAAGTAGATAATGTTCTTGCTCCACATCAATGATTTGTTGAATGTGACCTCCAGCCCAGTTCATAGCTTTGCGGATGATAGTAAACTTCATTCCGCCTTTTCCTCTAGAGCCCCTTTATCATCCATTGAGGCCAGAGGTGCAAGGCGAAGACAGGTTGATGCTTTAAATGAGGATCTGACTAGAATTCTGAAATGGGGATCTGAGAATCTAGTACAGTTCAATGCAACTAAAACTCAAGCTTGTATGTTTTTAAAGAGGGCTGATCACACAATGCCCAATTTGATGATGTCGGGTACCACTGTTCCTATGAGGTCGTCAATATCCCTGCTGGGTGTCACCACCAACAGTGCTCTCTCATGGGACGATCATGTGAGGTCCATTGCGAAAACTTCTTCACGAAAACTCGGTTTTCTGTTCCGTGCGAAGAGATACTTCACATCCCAGCAACTGCTTATGATCTACAAAGCACGAATTCGACCTGTCCTGGAGTACTGTTCACATGTTTGGAGCTCAGCCCCCAAACATACGCTAAAGCTCTTAGATTCAATTCAGAAGAGAGCTATCCACCCAGTCGATGATACAACACTCACCAAATCATTGACCTCTCTAGATCATCGTAGAAAGGTCGGCGATCTATGCCTTTTTTATAGGTACTTTCATGGTCGGTGCTCAACGGAAATATCATCTATCATGCCACCACGCGCGATTCCTAGTAGACAAACCAGACGAGCTCAAGCTGGTCACCCCTACACTGTCAGGCTCGAGACCTGTCGAACATCGCTATACCAAACATCATTCCTCGATAGAACGGCAAAGTTGTGGAATTCTTTGCCTAGTAAAGACTTTCCTGATGCTTACAACCTCCAAACTTTCAAGAAAAATTCCAACACCTTCCTACTCTCCCAAAATTCCACCGCTGGCTAACACGATGTTCCTCGAACATTATAGGTTTCCCTTTCGTGTTGTCCACAGATTAAAAAAAAAAAAAGGATCTATATGGCTAGTGGCGATGAAAAAAAATTGTTGAAAAAAGGTGTTCTACTCCATTGGTCAACCGACATCGGAAGCAACAAGCCGAATCAACAATTGGACGAGAAGGGACACCATGGGAAAAAGTGAACGAGCCGAAGTGCGAAATGATACAAAGAACGTCCACGAGCACAATAACTCGAGCGGAGGAAGTGCGACGACCAGTATAATGAACAGCCAACAGCGCCAAGCCACTTCCATAAAGAATGACTTGTTATCTTGCTCCTGCTGTCGGCCGGGCCGCGACTGACACTCATTAAATTTATATCATGGGGTGCCCGGAGCGTGCAGGACCGGACCCGAGAAGACTGAATGGACCGTCGAAACCAGAGTGATCTCGATGGTCTAACGCATTCTTCTTCAGGTGCCGTCTTCTACGGAAGGTTGGCGACCATCATGTGACAGGTTTCTCTGTTCTGTGTCGCTTCTGGCACAGTATAGAGAATACTAACAGTAGACCGACTCTGGCCTACGTGCTCGCTTACAGGTTCCCTTCCCCTCAGGACTCTCGGACACCGTTCGGTACCCAGACCGCTACGCAGTGGCTAACGAACAGTTATGCGCTCTAGTGTAACGTGCCGTAGGCTATAAATATAGAGTGCGAGAAAATAACTACGTACCATAATTCTTTAGAGCTCGTTTTTTATTTTATAATAATGATTGTGGTGTATTGTCCTGCGAGAAATTGCACGTCAAGACGTGCACGTGGCTTATCCTTTTTTCGTTGTCCAAAAGATGAAGCAAGGTATGTATAGAAACGTCTGTTGAATGTCGAAAATCAATGAATCCATAACTATGCATGACACACTGAACAGGTTAAATTCATTTTCACAAGTGAATTTGAGGAACTGGTTTCCCATGTTAACATTGGAAACACACTGAAAAAACGTTTCGCAAAAATATCTTTCAGTCATCCATGTGAAAAGTTTCCAATTTGTATTGCAGAGTTCGTATTTATTTCACATTGAAATTTGCCAATCGGAATATGAAAACAGGAAAAGCATCAAGTAAAGTTTATACAAAACTTACAATATTACAGCATTTATGATTTTTCTCAATGTCTTTCAATATATTATAATAAACGGTTCATTGTCCAATTTCGTTTTTATTCATTTTTATTTATTTCCAAAATTTTGACAGTGTATTTTGCTAACAATCAGGAGTAGTAGGTAGCGGCGCGCTTCCGATCTCGAAATATCAAAATCATAGTAAATATCCAATCCACTCAAATTTTTGGGTCATCACGGTACATCAGCTATCGCGCGAAATGCTTTTCCGTTACCCCGTATCTACAGCGAATTCGCCATGAGGACACGTGCAGGCGGTACCATTTTGAGTTGAGAATCTCAAACGCCCGACAGGGAGTCGTCCAACTGTTTATTTATCAAACTGTGCTTCTGGTATTTGGAACAATTCAGGCAAGTTTTTCAATCAGCATTGTTCCTTTCTGCCCAATCCTACCTCTCTCTCCATGATCAATTGCAATAGACCATACTTGTCATTACGAATAGTGGTGCCCGCGAGAGTCTCGTTTTCGAGAGTCTCGCATGGTCTCGTCTCGTTTTCGAGACAAGACTCGAGACGAGACTCGGACAAGGCGAGACGAGACTTTCAGTGGTCTCGTCTTGAGTCTCGTGTCTCGTGCGAGAGTCTCGCAGGTAAATAGAATAATAATTATAATAATAATAATAATAGATATTTATTCAAATCAAATAAAAGATAGGTACATAAACAATGAAATAGATATCAGACGAATCGATAAGTGTGTAACACACTTGTTCCGAAATATACATTAAAAATATCAAATTAGGAATATAAGACAATAACCTATACTGATAATAATATATATGAACTAAGGAGTTGAAATTCAAGTAAAATCAGATGAATAAAAACAGTTAATTCAAATCAAAGAGTATAGACATGTATGCATAAATATAACTAGACTAAACAAGACTTTTCAGAATGTTACCAGAATTCAGTAATATGAAGTTTTGAAAATAAAAATCACATTATCAGGTCGGCAATTTTTTTCCTGGGTCGGTTGTGAATGAAGATCTTCAACTCTTTTTTTGATAATCTCAAATTATCGATTTTTTGTATATGGAGAGGTATATGGAGTTATACATTTTTGGGGCCATATAGTAGTATTACCGCTGACCAATAGATTTTTGCATTTGAGGGATTTTTTGATGGTGTTTTTTCCGAGTTTGATATTTATGATTGGGTATGTTTGAACTGATATGTTTTTCTCGATGGTATTTTATATTGATATTATCATAAAAAAGTTGACGAATATCGAATACATGTGCTTCACGAAATAGTGCTCCAGATGGGTATTCGTAGTCCTTGGACATGATCAGTTCAAGGAACCTTTTTTGCAGTACTTCCAGAGGATGAATGTGAGTTTTCAATGCCCCTCCCCATCCTACCAAACAATATCGCAAGTGACTCTCAACTAATGCATGGTATAACACTTTAAGCTGATAGAAAGGTAATATATCTTTCAGATATTTGAACTTGTAAAGAATCATGCGTAACTTATCACAGACATAATCAATATGAGAATCCCATTTGAGATTCGTGTCTACCATTACTCCCAGATATTTAACATTTTTTTCAGGTAGAATCAAATACTGTTGTCCCATTGTAGTGATTGTGTGTCTATCAAATAATGGTGTGAGATACGAGACAAGACTTCATATTTCATAGGCGAGACAAGACTTAATGTCTCGTCTCGTTGGTCTCGTGTGAATCACTAATTACGAAACACATGGCCTAGGTGAGATGCTTTTCTTTTCTTAACAGTTGCAAGCCAAGCAATTCCAGATCTTGACTTATTCTTCTCGATACCTCCGTATTGGTTACTCTTCCAGTCAATGGTATTTGAAACTCGAAACCCGAGTCGTAGTTTTGATGACGCATAGCACTCAGAGACTTACCGGAGGTATTTGATGGGCTGTTGGACGAAGCTGGTGGTGCTAGGGGGCCCTTTTTGCTGCAGGTTAAGCTAACGGCGTCCACGACTATTGAGGTCAAGCGACACACACACACGTATCAGGATAAGGCTGAGAATGAGACAAAATAAATCTGTGTGCTCATTCGTCTTCTTCTCTATACATCTCGAAGGAAAAAAGCGCTCAGGTAGGATCTGTTGAGCGTGCGTAGATCGTCCGACGCCCTGGCTGCCTGATATGATCTCCTAGTGCTATACAGGGCACGCGAATCTCAATCGTCTCAAATGTGAAGAAGTATAATGTCTAGTTCCGCAACAGTATTCTTAGTATGCGTGTATATAGCAACATTTCAAAAGCCTCTGATTTCCTCATTATTGTTAGTTTTAGTGTCGACCCTTCCACGACATGAAGCAACGTAGAGAGCACGTAACATCTCGTGGCTTTCTCATTTTCATGGATGTTGATCTTGCTATTTCAATTCTGATCTCAATCTCTGAATCAGGATCCCATTCATCATTCATTGTGCATCCTAAATATTTGTAGCCGTGTACTCTCTCCACGGATTCGGTTCCTATTCGTGGATCGATCCAGGTCTAACACATACAGCAATATAAATACTTCATCAAATCAATAACGTTGAATTAATTCTCACGTATAATCTATGGAATCATGACAAGAATTGTTTATTCAATGAATATGAAGGAATGACAAATTTGATCCAGACATGGAACATACAAACGATATCAGTTCCAGCACTCTCCGCGAGTGTCTCTGTGATGTCTCTCTCTATTTCCCCCTTCCCTCGTATAGACCGAAGTAGTTTGGCAGTAGGTGAACCTCTTTTATATAGATATACGAGGTGCGCCACTTTTGAAATGAACATCGAAGGGAGTAGATGGAGAATGGCGGAAATGATATCATATAACATGAAACTGTGCACGTATGGTCTCTCCAAGATCATTCCAGACTTTGACAAAACCACATCCTTCATTCATTTCATCGACGCTATCACGGATGGAAGCTATTTTCGTTGGATTTTTTTTTCATACATCACACCAGAAGGGATGGAGGATTGAATGTATTCCCCAATATTGGACGAACATCTATGTTGACTTGAGGGACTGAAATTTTGTTGGAGTCGGCCATTTTGTGATTAGAGAGGTGATGTATCCAGAAAGTGAAATTTCTTTAACCTGAATAGTAGTTGATCGAACTTGAATGAATGGAAAAATAAATTCTGGAGCATGTGCTTTTATCACCACTGTCTGCTCTCTTCACAAACAGGAGTTAGCAATAAGCTTTTTACAATACAAAATGAGATACAATCCATATCATATATCACTATCAGTTTCTTCAGAGCTCGAAAAGTCATTCAATCTAATTATTTGAACTAGTTAGATAGGAATAGAAAAATGCTATGTCATTTTTCGATATGTCGATTATGTCGATAACATGATATCTCGATATCCCTTCAAGTCGCATAGATACGATCTGAATAGATTCCTTAATTACTATTCGCTTATCTCATGCATGATCTGATCATGAATTATGATTCATTTATCTGAATCTGCACTTTGATCCTCCTACGTAGTCCATCATTTTATTATCCGTAACCAACATTGTCTAACATGTAAATAACGTACATAATATCCAGACATTGAAAAATTTGTAACTTTGAACTACCATACCACTCACGACCTACGAAGCCTCATTTCGCGAAAAAAATTGAAAAAAATGCCAGGAAATTATATGGATAGCCGATCACTGAAAATTCGCCAACAGCTTGGGCTAAACTTTCCTGGAACTCTGCCTAACAGAAGATAACTTCCGACATTGTTGCATACAAGACTATCGTTCAACCCCGAACAGTCATGACAATTATCTCCTTCCTAGCGAGAAGCATCGATAAAAGGCAATCAAACCGGTCGAGAGACACCATCCAAACATCTTTTGATCCTCGCCAGACCTCCGTGTAAGTGTACTCTGGTTCCGATGTATTCTCTCCACGACAAGGTGAACGGCGTTAGAGTAACACGTGTCTAGTGCACTCTCACCCCGTTATCGCTTCCTCATCCAGGTAATTTCCGGATATCGTTCTGTTCCATTCCCTTTATGAGACCACTAGAGATTTGAAGACATTGGGAGAGTAGGTGCTAAGGACGGTGATGCCAGAGGACGTTGGTAGAGAGGAAATATGTAATTATCAGGGACTAGGATGTGTACAAGGTGTTATAACATATCGCACATCTGTGAAAATAACGGCACAACTGAAAAATGCACGAATTTGAATTTATCCACAATTCGAAACAACAAATTTTGTCCATTTTTCAGCTTTTTCATTTTCTCTCCTCGTTTCTAAAAAATAGAGTAGAAGTTATTGAAAATTATTGCAATATATTTGTAGTAAGGACAGATTTGGGATCTGCCCCAAAATGTCACTGCACTTGAAATTAAACCTTTAGATACCTAAAAGAGAAATTCTCTATTGGTCAGTGACACCTTTTGTATCCACAAGTCTTGGACAAATGGAGTATGTTATGCAATGAATGAAAGATTTCCGAGTAGAAGAAGAGAGCCTAGAGGAATTCATACAATGATCACAGCTAGGGTAACGGTCGAGCAGGGTATGGTCTAAATTCTATGAAAGCCCTACAACCAATGGGTAGTATAGAACATATAGAAAATATTTCATTATTTCCATAAGTTGAAGTCTTGGCTCGACTTCTGCAGTTGGAAATTGATAACTAGGTACCAGCTAGCAAAAGTGTCGTTCTGTTAAACAGACATATTAATTTCCACTAACCAGGAACAATGTCAAATTTAGAATTGGTACAGTTATTTCATGTCGTTATTTCGGTTGGTATCACGCATTATGAAGAATATTACGATTAATGACACAAAAGTACAATCAAAAACATGTTCACATTACATTCGATGGGATTCTAAGTTTGATACTTGGAACATCTCTCAATCAATAAAGTTTGTCATAATCAATGCTGGATTCATTTCAAGAATGAACGTTCACAACAATACAGAGGATAATGCAATGAACAGTAGTTCTGAATATAACGCAATAATGAATGAATATAATATGCTCTCCGACGATGATATCACGAAGTAATGAAGGTTTTCACTATCAATTATTCACTATGAAAACACTCATTTCGTATGATCATCAGCGAAAATGCTGCAGCTGAACCATTCTATATGAAGTATTACAATACGAATTCTGAAAATCCAGCTGGTGTTTTGCAATAAGATCAGTTCCATTTTAATCTCTCACACTTTCGCATACTCATTGCACATTAAGAAAGTTCATTCCCATTTCTCTTTCTCTTTTTAGGATTTTTCGTCGGCAAAATCGTTGGCAACCCAGAACTAGAACTACAGTAAAGGCAATCTCATTCGTAGAAGGCAATACGTTTTCCAACTGCATTCTTGAAATATACAGGAAATGTGGATGGAGTAAACTAGGAATCTTCACTGATGAATCAATTTCTACCTGATGCTATGAGAAGAAGTAACCGTTATCTTATAAATATTCAATCGTCAAGCACTGACTTAACTCAGACGAGGGAATATTTGAGACGAGCATAGGAAGGACTTTCTGGTCAGTGTGATTCGAAACACGACGAAGGATGATTCAGGAATATAACAAGACATTCCGTGTCAAGGAATGTATCACGAGATTCCCAAGAGAACTCTATCAAATCTGGTAAATGGAACACAACGTCATTCAGCACCTAGTTCAATTTTGGAAACGCGATAAATTCACCGGATCCGTGCACTCTAACCCGTAACCGAAACGACCTCTCCTATTTTTATTTAGCTTGGAAATTAAAATTTCAAATGAGGTTCTCGGCGCCTGCGAAAGGGCTTTTACTCCAGCTGACACCGCACACTTCGGTGTCCTTAAGAGGCCAAAATAATACTTTTAGAGTTGATCGTAAAATATTGGACCATAAAGGACCATCGCCAGGATAAATATTTTCTTGGAGACGTTCTCGTGCAGTCAATAAAGCGACAGGACCGGATTTGCCCACTCGAAAAGACTGTCAGGAAGAATCCACTATCCAGTATCTTTGAGATTGGACATTCTAACTGAACGAAAATATCATGAAAACTAGTTGTGACAATGTACCTCATCTTGGAGATGGGATTTAAACTAGTTCATGCAATAGCAAAAATGATTTTTTGTGTTATACACTCATACTTTTATTTCGAATTATAATATTGAAGAGAAGAGCAAAATGAGTTCAAGCTACCTAAGGAAGAATCTTCTGTATGCTTTTGATCATATCGTCATATCCAAGGAAGAATTTCAACTGATTTCAGCTTTGGAAGCATCTCCGGAAGGATATTTTGACTCAACTTCCAGACAGAATTGAATTGAGTTGAAGCTATACAAGGAGGTTTCATTACTGTTGAATTCCTGTGAGATTGGAGTGAGTTGTAGCTAACCTGAATTTGTGAGGATATGTGTGGACGTGTCAACAACACTATCAATATTTAAATTGGTACTCTATTCCAAAATGGATATCACTTCTTGCCCAGTTCATAGCTTTGGGGACGCGATAGTATGGTTCAAACCGCCTTCTCCTCAAGAGATCGAATCATCCAATGATATCAGATATCAGAAATGCTTCATTGTCATATAATGTTCATTATGAAAATGAAAAATATGGAATGGAATTCGATGCAGTAAAAACATAGGTACTAAATATGGCGAAGTTTGAAGTTTATATATAAAAGTAATTATACAGAACAGTCTGTCACAAAACACAAGGAATTTAGACGCATTCAACACTTCAAGACTAAAATATATAAAAATAATTTTCAGTATATGTAGGAGTGAGATGTGAGGTTGTCCATGAAGTATTCATTTGAATCATCATACTCTTTTTGGAGAAGGAGTTTTTTCACTTCTTTACGAAACTAATTTTTCCCTTCAGTTCTCTGATAGTAAGTGGAAGGTGGTTAGATAGTTTTTTCCGTTAAAAATTATTGATTTCTTGATTTGTGTTGTTGACGGGATTGCAAGACTGATGTTGCGAGATAGACGGGTTGTGTAGACTGACTGAGACATAATATTCTCGATATATTTTTTACGAATTGAACAGACTGTTTCTAGAATGAAGATGCATTCTTAGGGTAGAGTTCCGTGTGCTCTGAACATTTCACCGCTGGCTCACACGATCTGTCACGAATATTATAAAATGTCTGTTCCTTTTGACAAAAGAAGAAGAGATATGAGAAAGTTTATGAGATATACAAAGCTGTCGCCTCTTCTGTTTCTCCATATTGAATCTGAACAAGAGATACCTGGTAATTCAACTTTTCTGTGAAAATACTATTTTCTGGTCTGAAACGTTTATTCGAATATTTTGTTCGGAAATTTCTGTCAAAATCCGGCTCTGATGGAAGTGGTGGTGGGGAGACCATCAATGATAACTTATATGAACTATTTGGCCATGATCGAAGTGCTTTATTAGGGTTTGAAGAATCAAGAGAGATGGCAGGGGGGATCGGAAACGTCGTATGAGGAATAACACCAGTCCAGGAAATATTTTCGGTAATAAAATAAATCTGGATACTTCGGGACATCTAGGGTAGATTGGGACAGGCGATTGCGGAAAAATGGATCGCATATTAGCATATCGCTTAGGAGAATACGATCGTATCGAGAACGACTCACGAAGGGGTATGTCAAGTTCCCCAAAAAATTCTTGGAAATTTATTCAGAATGTGGATCCAATCGAAGTAAATCGATCGAGTATAGACTGTAGAGCGTAGGATGTGATCTTCCTCTTTCTCTCCATGTGCCCCGAAATTTTGTGATCAGATCAAATTCCCCTCCCAAACAAAGACATTTGATGATCCTTCAATGTTTTGACATGATTCTGGAAGATATTTGGAACATGTTGATGTTGCTTGCTCACTGATACAGGTAATCAGACCAATTCTAACATAAAAGCCCCGAATGATGTTTCATTTGGAAAGCCCACAAAGACTGGCTCTTGATCAAGCTCTTATTCATCGAGGTGGAATTCATTGAGGCGTTTTGCAATATCAATTTCCACGGAAACATGAGTCACAGGATAGTCAAAGTTTTTTTTTTCATTTCAATTCGACTTGATAATCTCCTGAAAAACAAAAGCACGGTGTAGATAACGGATATTTTAGAATAACGCCATCATATCTGGATTAGTAATCAAAACCTACATGAGAGATGTCTGCTATTTGTTTTTGTTTTCGATGCTGGATCAGGTTGATGAAGCGATACAGCAATTTGATATAACATTCCTATCAATCGACATTCCTCTTGATGAGACTAAAATTATCGCCGAATTGAACAGATCGTCGTAGATTGAATGAAACAAAAACTATTCTCCGCATTCACAGACATGTCATGATGGATAAGTGTTATCATCCATGATCTCTACTACTCATCGAACATCGAGATTCAGATACAATGAGACGTCATTTTGAGTACCAAGTTCTGGAACGAATATATTTTTCAGAAGTTCGTCTTGATAATCCAGGATGGAAAATAATTCTTCGCAAGTTTACAACATTTGCAGAACTTTTTAGGATGATAGCAACTGTGCTGTTGAATAGAAGACGGAGGGGACATCAATCCAAGCCTTATATCATCTCAAAATCTTGAGAAGACCAGGTTTTCCTTGTAGGTGAATTTTGGTTAGGGTCATCTAACGGCAAAAGATCCAAAAGGTTTCTGAGAAAATACCAAGAAAACTATGGTTCTTTTCTCGAAACTCTTTTCAAAACAGTTTGAAAAAGATCTGTCTCGCTCTTGCTCGACGAATTGGAAACATCTTCGATCAATATCTTTCACTCACAGGTGAAGGAAAACAAGCTTTCACAAGCTGCCTGGACTGGCAAACTGTATCTAAATCTAGTGGATCATAGCTTTGAGAAAATCCAACCAATAATATTGGTTCAGTTCTGAGGTATATCTTGGAATCGAACCTCAAACGTCTGAGCATTACTCGAGAGATGGTCGAATATGAGCTCTATGATATTTGAGGCTGCTTTGAAGTGGAGTAATTCTTGGCAAGAAGAAGAAATCCAAAAATGCTCTGGCACATTGTTAGAAATCGCATTGACCTCGATGTCGGTCATGGATTATTTGCTCAATACGAATACAAAGGACATTGATTAAAATTATACCTTCTCATCAAATCGCGAGGCACTAATAGTTTCGAGTGTTCTCATTCCCACATTGTCCACACAATCATCATCGTCAACATGTGATTTGGGTAAATAAACTATGGCCCACATTCAAGAGAGCACTTGAAAAGTGAAAAGTTTCTTATCTACTTTGCTTTTAATATATTGTAAGTTATTTGCAAAGCAACAAATTCAGTAACAGAAAGAGATAACACATATTATACTGGATGGAACACGAAAAAGCATTATTTCGCTCCTATGATAATGATATCCTTTTGTTCAACTTGTATTCCAATGAATAAATCAATGCCTCACATTCTTCATGATTTATTGCTGAAAGACTTCGTTTGTTGGAGAATTGGTGTACAATATTTCATTCGAGGTAATTTACTCAAGAAAGCAAATATTTATTCAGTGGAATGTCCTCAGCAAATCGACTATGATGTGATGTGAAACTGAAAGAAATATAAAAGAACAATAAAGACACATCGTGAAGTTCGGAGAGCGTAAGCGTATATCCAGTCTGTAGGAGAAATCGAAATCAGTAATTCTTGAAAATCGCGGAAATTATTGCAGTTTTGTGAACAGATTTTCGAGAGTTTCACCAACACACTCAACGCACTGCTTCAAACGATGTAAATATTCCCGAATATATCCTTCCTCATTCCTTCAGATGTCAATATCACAACAACATCTGGAATAACAACTCTGTTACATAGCGACTATTTCGTCTCGAAGAGGACTGGAGTCAATCTCAGTCGCTGAACAATTGACCTCAGTCTCAATGTTATCGCTCGATGTCCTGTGGCGCTTCCTTGCAGGTTTCACTTTGGAGAAATTCCATGAATTAAATCAGATTCTGCAGATACAGTTACACCTTCTTGGCAGTTCAAAAATACCAATTATACCATGAATACCAATCCAAGCATGATAGATAGAAAAGTTGAGTCCTCAAAGAAAAGTTACAGCTTTCCCCATTGATCACCGTTCAGTGAAGATACTGGGTGCGATTGAGGGGAAAATTGCGTGAAGGAAAGCGAATTATACGCTCGGAAGGGGTCCAAACATTGTCAACGGAATTATACCACCCCATTACATAATTTATAGAGGACGGCAATCCGGAGAAATAACCACATCATCTCGGGCAATAAACGCCATTGCCTGTCCCAGGAACATCCCGGCCTGCCGATTCACCCCAGCTCGATGTATTACTGTTATTATGCGGGAGTCGTTACGTATTCACGGAGGTTGAATTATTGAAACATATCCCAAACAAATTTGATCAGATTTCATGACGACCTCATTCTGAAGTTTAACAGCTGTTATTTCTAGATGGACGAGTCATTTTATGTCATTTCCAAAGTGGAGTTGTTGTTCAGATAAGATTGTTCCTGTTTTTGAATAGATAAGTGAGACTAATCGGGATCTTTGAATGTTTCTCACATAAAATATAACAAGGCTTGTCTAGACACAGACATGAAAAGTTTTCTCTCGTTGTTGGACTCCTACCTTGGCCATGTGGGAGTAATGATTTCTAGTACACAGCCCACCTTTTTTGACTCACGATAAATTCCATCTTCCGAAAATGTTCTCATACCATGATGACCCAAATTCATCATGGCGGTTATTGTAGTTATGCCGCGTTTTCATTTCTTCTCTTCATATGTTCGTGTCGAAGTTCAATCAGGTATCTGTACTGATTCTACCTTCGCAGCTGTCAGTTTTCTCAAGTGGACAATAATTGTAGTCAAGGATGATGTGTTTGTGAATACATTGTGGAAGTAATGAATGAACACAATACTAATGATGAATTAGGACTATGAGTATGGATGTTCCAAACAATTTCCTTGCTAACTAACATATCACAACAAGGTTTGACATCAAGAACGAATAGAGTTATCTTCTATTACAAATTCGATGCACAGTTGGCTTGATCACTCCTCAACCAGGGTGATTTATTATGATAAATTCGAGCTTCCAGAAGCTGAAAATACATCCAGATCTTGTCTATGTGGCCGCGATGATGGGCTTTTCATGATACCCCACTCAATTTCCGGAATGACGTCCCATAAATTCCCCAGGTGATAGTGCTATATCATCATTGATATACCAGAATAAGAGTTGTATTTATGATAGTTTCCAGAATTCAAGTACCGTTTTATGGATATAATTTCGATTGATGGATCTAATTCAGGATTCAGGGCCCTGACGGTCGATAGAATGCATCATTTCGAGAGAAGACATAGATCGTTTACTAGTCCACTACATACAGGACGTTCAGAACTGGATGATCCAGAAATTACTTGATGTCTTCACAGAACAAAGCACAATTCTAGCGAGGCTATTCAAGAAATCGGTGTTCCAGATGATTCTACTATTGCATGGAGATATTTTTTTTGTTGCTCTAATGATTGATACATACTGATAAACCTTACCATTATGTATTTCTCTCGAGGAGTCAACGAGTTGATCTCCATCAAGGTAGTTTTTTCATATTTCATGATTCACTAGAACAACTAGTTGTCTACACTCCTATTCCAGAAAGTATCAATTTCAGAGAGAGAGGGAGAGTGGATTATCATTATCATTCATAACTTTCAGATTTCTGAATTGCAAATCAAACTCTCTAAAATTTTTGACGTTCTGTGGAATTCAAATGACCATAACTGATCTATTCATGATGTTTCATGAAATAAAGTGACTATTCTGTGATTCAAATGAGGGTCTATCGAATCAAATTCATTCCAGAAAACAAGAGATGCTTTTTGAAACCGAAATGATATGCCTTCTGATATTCATCCTGCTAGATTCTGAAAAACAATTGACCATACTGAAATGAAATCCATGATTTCTGAAATATTGTACCTATTAGGGTAGTCAATCGATGGTTTCTGTAGTAGCTATTTAACTGATATTTCTCACACATACAAGATGATTGTCGTAGGTTGATAACTGAAATAAACTGCTAGTGTTATTGGAAACAATTTGATATACACCTTCGATAGTCAGTGATATTCTTCCCATTCATTAACAGACTATATTGAGAAGGTAATTTTGGTCTTTGGGAATAAATGAAATTCATCATTACCTCGTTCAATGAATTCTTTCAGCTCTTCACGAAAGTTCCAGAATGTGACTAATCCAGTTTTGATAATTGTAAAAATCCTTCCATGAGGATTCGTTCGATTACGATCCATTTAAAAGTCCGTTCGGGCAATCGTCTGCAGCAGACGGTTTCTCCCAAGATCGATAAAATCCCACTACATCACCAGAAATTATAGTTACGGCCCGCTGGACCATAAAGATAAAATATGCGGATTGCAACGCATAAAACGGAATGTTTCAGTGATAATAACTGCGCAAGA
The DNA here is from genome assembly GCA_963576655.1 of Gastrophysa polygoni. NCBI lineage: Eukaryota > Metazoa > Arthropoda > Insecta > Coleoptera > Chrysomelidae > Gastrophysa > Gastrophysa polygoni. The sequence goes on along the minus strand of OY755091.1, from coordinate 4,103,745 downwards.
GGAAGAAAACGTCCTACATCGCAGCATAGCCGTTACGAGGATTATTCCAATCAAGGATTTATTCGGTAATAGCCATGAAAATGGCCATCGCAGAGAATATGTTTCCGCTTGGATTCAATCCGCTAGTTGTCTGATTTGAGGACGGATATAATCGGAACAATTCTATTATGTCTATCACCCAATGATCACTGTTGCCACGTCATTCGGAATACTTGGAATTTCTGAATTGTGGCAAGCAACGACTTTATACGAACGCAGATATCACATTCGTTAATCACTTCGGAGGAATAGGGGTGAGGATTTGATATTTATCAATCTACGCCACCGTATTCTTGCAGACCTGGAACAATTTTTGGAAGAACCTCATCCAACATCATAATATGAACGAAAGTTTCAGGAAATTATGATATAATCACCTCTCTTGCTGACCTTTATTCAATGTTGTAACGTTTGCGAAACGAAATTTCCAGGAAGTCAGTGGATATATCAGAAATAATTTGGAAGAGTCTGAGATTTCATCCCACTGACCACACCAGATATCAATTCAACAAGTAATTATATTATCAAGGTCAATCCAGTCTAGAACAATCATATCTCTTATTAAGCGAGTAAAAGTGAAGTGAGATGATGAAAAAGAATGTTCATTTCATAATCGAATAGAGTGAAATTGAATTGTCTTATAGAAACTAAGCATATTTTGAAGGGAATGAAAACGTTGTTTCGACAATAACAAAACGTTGAGTCAACACAGTCAATTGCAGATACAAACCTACCATGGCTGGTCACTATGGAAAAAAAATATATAATCATGTAATCATGATTGGGTGTTTTTCTAATGATTGAAGGTTCTGAGTAAATGATGTCTACAGTTCTGTGATTCCATCAAAAAATACTTCACTTTTCAGCTTGAGTCTCTTGTCTATCACGTTGGAATCAATCTTGACATTGATCGATTACATTAATCTGGCCTAGGTTGGATTCTCCAATAATTTGTGACATGTAACCTCCACAATGTATGTTGGGATGATTATGTCTCTTGTGATTCTTGTTGTATACTTGACCAATTTTAAATACTGTCTGTAAGTTCTTCGAGGAGGTGGTACATTCATTTTTCAGCTTCTCATGGGATTTTCTCTCCTCGTTTCTAAAAAATAGAGTAGAAGTTATTAAAAATTATTGCAATATATTTGTAGTAGGGACAGATTTAGGATCTGTCCCAAAATGTCACTGCGCTTGAAATTATACCTTTAGATACCTAAAAGAGAAATTCTCTATTGGTCAGTGACACCTTGTTCTTGAAAGAAATTTTGGAAATACAAATATATTTAATAATAATGAAACTTCTACTTATCTTGGTGGACGTTTCGGGAACGAATCTGCTCCCGTTCTCAACACAATTGAAATATTTTTCTCTTCGTAAAATTTTTTTCAATGTTTTCGATTTTGACACTGAAAAGTGACAATTTGGTAGACGTAGGAATTCTGGTTACAAGGTGTTTTCATTAATTGATATCGAATTTTCCATTTTCATATTCAAGTTTCAGAAGTGGATGCCAACTTCTATCTATATCAACTGAACAAGAAGCAATATTATTGTCTCCGTTCAGGAGAATGCAAGCAGACTCTCTGATTTTCCGTTTTTGGTTGTTGTCTTCTTCTCCTATGATCTTAATATTACCCCAATCGGCCATATGTTGTCCATTTTCAGTAAGGATATGTTCAGCTAATTTTGATTTGTCAGTATATCTTTTCTTTATATTGTTCTTATGCTCTTTCATCCTTACTGATAGAGGCCTGCTGGTTTCACCGGTATTATATTTTCCACAAACACATGGTATACTGTAAATACAATTTTTTGATGATTGTTCTTCATTTATCGGTTTTGTATTTTTGTATTTTTTAGAAACGAGGAGAGAAAATCCCATGAAAAGCTGAAAAATGAATTGACCAATTTTAATTTCTCATTCCAATTTCTCTTTTAATTCCTTCTACTCACTCACTATGTACTTAATGGTGAGTATTTGATAGTTCGAAGCGCTCTGCTATGATTTTTCGATTGAATATTTGTGCACATGAGCACAGCGAGATGTATACAGAGCTACATATTTCACCGGAATGAATAACTATCCAAGATCAGAAAATAATTTCCACTTCATCACTCTGAATTGACAAAGAACAGCTAACTGATCTCGTGATTAGCCTTCATCGATATAATTTTCGAGTGTTCTCCGAAAATTGTGGCAACCTTGTTCTTATCAAGAAAATCTATTTATAAACATTCACCTATTGTATTCAAACCAATTTTCTGGTAATAGGTAATTGTATTAAATTATTATGCATACCATTGTATGAAGTGTTTCCAAAGTCAATTCTCGCTGGGATCTCGAATATTGGAAACAGAAAGTCGGATGGGAAATCGAAGTTTCAGAAAAGGCAATGAAGGATGTGAAAAAAAACTTCAATTCCATATGATGATCCCAAAAATTATGCACCGTATGAAAATCACAAAATAGTAAAATTGAGGAAAATAGGTCTGAATATATAGAATATTCATCATATTTCATTATGAACCACACAGATTCGCTCATTACCTATTCGTTTCGAATATGAACCACATCAATAATGATTCATTAGATAATACGCATAACGACATGAATTCTCATTTGGAACGAATTTTGTGTCAAATATAATCAACGATATACCCAAATTCGAACAGTTTTGGAAGAATATTATTTCTCTGTCGAATATCAGTTAAATGTCATATTTGATAAGCAATGTACGAAATATATTAGGTTTTGTTTGCCAAGATTCGATTCGAGAGAATTAACACCCTCATGTGACATTGAAAAACACTCATTTCACGCACTCAATATCGAAATGACTATTTCGAAATCTCACCAACTCCATCATCGAAATCGATTCGAGAAGAACCTGGCCAATTCATTTTCCCCCCTAATTGGAAAGGACTATTTCCAGTCATGAAAGAAGTCGAATGAAGGCTGCTAATTGAAGGAAATGGCGACTCTGCTCAGCCTCTAATTGGTTTATATTCATGCTCCAGAAAAGCGTGGTGTTTGATTTCAAAACAAATATTACGTTATGAAGTTCACGCAACCTAAGGGATTTTTCAAGCTAACAGCCGGGAAATAATTTGTTTGCGCCAGTCCCGCGAGAGGAATTTCCTATTTACGCTTCCGAATTCTCTACATTTTCTTCGTATCTTTGTATGCCGGTTTATTGCTCCATGTATATAAATACGGAATCAGACCACAAAGAGGCATCTGAATTGAAGAAATAAAATTGTGTTCAATATATGCTCCATCGAATCTCATTCATGTTATGGTACCACCAGCCAAAAATCAATATGAACCTCTGTGCATCAGAATTTTTCTGCCTTTGCCAATCTTTGATCATCTCTTACCTCTCATATCGCGAAAACGTCTGTGTTACCATAATCCTGCAAAGAAATGTATCCGAAACACATCGAATTCCTGTATAAGATCTGCTCATGGTATTCGAAAGTATGATATACAGGGTGGCCCATCGAAAACGTACCGCAAGACATTACAGGCTGGGAAAGAACTTTTCGATAAAATCCGAAAACAGGTCAAGTTTGTTTGTCAGGGGGACAGATTTTGACGTAACGAGCATAGTGAAACCTTCAACCCCTCAAGTAGGGGTGTCACCCCAACATTTTTTTCAAATGGGAAGGGGGGTCAAGCGATACCTCTCTAGAAGGGGCTGGTCATTCCCTACACAGTGCTGCTTACATTTTCAAACTTGATCCACTCGTTCATGCCGTTGGTTGAACAACTCCGCGACCCGATTCCCACATTCATCGTTTTAGAAAAAAAGCTCAATGATTTCCACTCTGTTTGCAATTGAATACACCATAATTATGAATTTCAGAGTCAACAATTCGTAAACACTTCAACCACGACATGTATCTAGCAACTACTTGACCTAATTCAAACGTGAAGAAATGAATCCTATTCATTTTTCACTCTCTGAAATGAGCCTAAAAATATCTGCGCATCGGCAAAAACAGCGACTCGGCAAAAATAGCGAATTCATTTGAAGGAACTTCAATTGATCGATTTGAAATCTAAGCAGCACTGTATAGGGAATGACAAGCCCCTTCTAAAGAGGTATCGCTTGACCCCCCTTCCCATTTGAAAAAAATGTTGAAGGTTTTACTATGCTTGTTACGTCAGAATGTGCCCCCCTGACAAACAAACTCGACATGTTTTCGGATTTCATCGGAAAGTTCTTCCCCTGCCTGTAATGCCTTGCGGTACGTTTTCGATGGGCCACCTTGTATATGTTTTCAATAGTTGACTGAGAGATATTGTACTGGAAAAGATGAATACTCGAAATTTCAGGCAGCTTCAAGTACTACAGGTAGGGAAAAACACTGCATGGATTGCAGCCTCTAACAAGTCAGGAACTTTCGAATGAAGAATATTTTCAAGTCATCATTTCCATATTTCATGATGTATTTTGATGTTGTTTGTTTTTGTTGTTGGAAAGACATCGAAGACGGTGGAAATGATCATGAAACAGCATAGATAATGATCGAGATTGATGATATTGAGATCATTTTTTGATCGGCAATCGAATGTACTTTGTTCTATGAAGTACCTGCCAGATATCACATCTCTAGTGTTCCCAATGCTGGTTTAGTATAAATAACGAATCTGGAGGATCATCGATACAGTTTCAATCTGTTGTTCATTCAACTGGTAAGTGAATATTTTGTATATTCTATATTTTCCTAGTAATATATGACATAGATCTCAATTTGAAACCTGTTCACTGATTTCAGAAAATAAGTGTAATCTTCCATATAGTACTCAATGACCTATCTTCAAATATTCATATTTTCAACGTCAACTCGATATTCTCAATCTTCTTTCGACCAACAACCCCTCTATATGAAATATTGCTTTCAGACCGGTTTTTTTTTTCGAGAAAAATAACTCGTTTTTTCTTCCCTATTGATCGTGAACAATGCTACTGTTGGTAGTGCAATCAAGATGATATCCAATAAACAGCTATCATTTCGACTTCAGATTGCTCGAAATTTCCTAAGAATCCCGTGAAGACACTGCTATTTATAGGAGCCGAAAGTGTTTGAATCGGACTTGTTTGAATAACAATAGTGTATCTGTTCTCTCACTTCTGAATCTTCATTCCAAATCAAATTATTTCAAATCTTTCGAATTTCGTATTTTTAAAAAGAGTGATCCATCGAATTTCTCAAAATTCATCAGATTGAATTTGTTACAAACATGAAATATTTTCGCTTTGTTAATCAGAATAATCCTGTCATTCCTCATCGAAGCTAGAAGTGTATCAATCAAAATCTCATCCGCATTTCTCCACAAGGAACTCTCAAATCACTCACATCAGAGATATGATACTTTCCTTTCCAATAACATGGACTAACTCCGAGAGACATATTTAATTATATTCAATTATATTCAATATTTAATATTTGATCATTACTAATTATTACTAATTATATGAATGCATATCTAGTGAAGGGATATTGACGTTGAAGATATTTATATCTGCATCGAGTAGAATCTGATAATAATTTGAATTTTCTCTGCAGAAAGATCAGAATGAAACTTTTCGTAGTTTTCGCCGCCACCATCTTGGCAGTCACTGCCTCCTCCGACTTTGACCAATGGGTGGCTTTCAAGGTAAGATCCAGATCATCCAAGAAAAATTCGAAAATTCACTTCCTCCACGTAATTTTTGCAGCAAACCCATGGCAAAACTTACAAGAACCTGGCGGAGGAGAAGCTGCGATTCTCAGTTTTCCAAGACAACCTGCGTAAGATCGAAACACAAAACGCCAAATACCTCGCTGGAGAATCTCGTTTCACCATGAAGGTCAACAAATTCGCCGACCTGACCCAAGAAGAATTCAAACAGAAATTGGGACGTCAAAACAAGAACAAGCCAAAGTTGAACGCCACTCTCATCGAATTCGATGAGAATGTCGCTATTCCCACTAGCGTCGACTGGAGACAGCAAGCAGTCCTTGCAGTCAAAGATCAGGGAGATTGCGGATCATGTTGGGCATTCAGTGCAGTGAGTATATCATATTTCTCATCACCCTCTATGATATTCCCAACGAGATCAGTAGAAACTTTGAGGACCTCTTTGTCACGGAATAAGCGATTTCGGAATGATATTGTTCAGAACTTAGTTCAGAAATGAACAAATTTCCGTTTGCGACTCATGCCGATCAATACTATTGGCTGAGGTCGAATAATTTGTTAACTCATCCAGTTCACCAGCATCTCGAAAATTTTATCCGAAACATGATGTCACATACGACTTGTGTTCTCTTAGAAGTCTTAATAGTGGAGGAGCTCGTTACGTCCATCGAGCTCCAATTTCTTCAATGAAAAATGCCAGATGCTCAATCTGAACCGTCTTGGTATTTGTCATCCCTTATTCCTTCCTCATCGTTGAAAAACGAACATGGATTCCTCCGTACGCAACATCTACTCAATCTGAAACCTGTTTGAACTAGTTTCAACCATCATTCATCATTCTATCTACGCCCTGTAGTTCCAGTGTGCATGGTGACATTTCCTGCACACCCTCTTTATATCTTACAGGAGCCTTCGGAGTTCGATGGACAGGATCAGCACAAATTCGTTTCCTACTATTGCTATCGGCTAGCCTAGAGCAACAAACCTGGAACGTGACCAGATGAAAAAATCTATTTTCATCATCAGATTTTTTGAGTCTGTAGTTTTGACACAATTGAATACAAATCTCCCTCTAAATTGTTCGAACCATTACTGGATTTTGAGGAACAATGTTGTGGAGCAAGTTTCGAGTCTCATCAGTTAGATTCGCAGCAAAAGATGATAGGGAAGATCTGTTTCAGCAATTTAATTTCAATTCTTTTCAATTTATTCCAAAACAAAAATAAGGTAAGTTACAATACAGTTAGTGAGTATTAAGTATATATATCATTCATTTGCGAATGTATGTACCTAACTATCATTGTATTCCTTCGATCAGCAAGAATACAAACTAAGCACAGGATGCTTGTGTTTTGCACTTCTTAATGATCATCCAGGAAATATGCATAGAGTTCACACAGTTTATGAATCAGACGAGTGATCAGTAAATATTGATTTTAAAGTAAAGCGAATAGGTACAGAAATTAATACGAGGTAAGTATTAGATATTCAATTAAAATTTCTGGTATCAACAGTTCAACATTAATTTCAGAACAACATCATAACAGTGAGTAAAATATATGATTTTCAGAATTTAATATGAGGTATTTTGTTTTTTCTAAAGTTATAGATAAAGATCAACATTGATTTCATCTAACTCTATGAGCTCCTTTATTTTAGTTTTGAAAGCTTTCTCCCTTCTCAATTCTTTCACACATAAAGGTAGTGAATTATAAAGTTTAGGGCCAATAAAGAAAAAAAGAAATCAATCACGGTGTAATCAAAAAATGTCGACTTGTCCCCATTCTAACAAGTTTCTATCTATGAAGCTCTAAGAGACGGCAATAGTGAGGAACGAAATAGTGTTAACCCTCTATAGATTCAATTGGTAACGTGACAATGCGGATATGACATCTGCTTGAAATTTTTGACTAACTTCTAGAGTGCATGTAATCAGCTGATTTGAACAAATTTGGCGCCTTTGGAAACTGATTTACCATTTTGTGCTTGTCTCGGATGAGATTCCAAGGAATATTTGTGGATCTTGGATGGAAAAAGGATTCAGTGAACAGTACAGATTCCAACTCGGAGAATAGGTCGATATATTTTTTGAATGTGAACATATTTTATAGAAACACAAACAGAACTTGATGAATGATAATTAATGCAATGAAACAATCACTGGAACGACAGTTCTACGAGGAAGTGCAATTATTGAAAGAAATATCGATTTTTTTTTCATCTGTGGACAACACGAGAAGGAAACTTATAATGTTATCGTGTTAGCCAGGGGTGGAATTTTGGGAGAGAAGGAAAGTGTTGGAATTTTTGTTGAAAGTTTGGAGGTTATATTCCGTAATGTTGAATTGATGATTTTCTTCAACAGACTGGAGCTCTCGAGGGACAAAACGCTATCCAGAACAACAAGAGAGTAACTCTCAGTGAACAGCAACTTCTGGATTGCTCCAGTGATTACGGCAACGGAGACTGTGACGAAGGAGGTGACATGGGTCTCGCTTTCGATTATGTCGCAGATAACGGTATCGTTTCGGAAAAAAGCTACCCCTACAAAGCACGCCAAACTAGGTGCAAAGTAGATTCCTCCGATTCGGTGCTCACAATCAGCGGATACAAATCTGTGAGAGCAACCGAGGCTCAACTAGCTATCGCTGTTGGTGAGTACAATTAATAGTTGGTCACTCACGAGGACTCTATGGCAACTATCAACCTCATTCATCAAAAAATACTGAGCAATAAGAAAAACGAAATATTTCACCACCAGGCATTCATAACAATCAAATATTCAGAATCATCACAACTGACTCATGTGAATACAGATACAGGAAAAGCGTATGAAACGTAGGAAGTCGGTGCGAAAATGGAGTTTGATGGCATGTTATTATAATATCTTCCATAGTTATCGAGTTAGCAAGATCGGATGTCTCCACTTCAATCGTGCAACTCACAAGATTCACTCATTCGGAGTGGAGCGATGATAAATTCATTACCTGGACGTACTACAACTGCTTCATGAGTTCATTCAACTGGTCGATTTGATTTGATATGTTGACTAGAATCCTCTTGATCCACTGTTGGAGTGATCAATTGGACTTGGATCCTGTGGATCTTCAGTGATAATAGCACAACAAATCATATTCATAGAAAATCGACGTCAACTTGTCATCAATGAAGTCACAAGTAAAACGTTATTCAGATACTGATGAATATTCATCGTATACGAGTTTATGGCGATGAGATTTCCAGTAATGATTTAATATAGAAGTTTCCGTGCTTCAATCACTAGGAGATATCTTTTCAGTGACTCCATATTGAGAACGAATTGTAAAGAGTTATTTTGTCATATTACAGTCATATAACGAACTTCCTCATTAGGTACCTCAAATAAAAAAAAAACAGAATTCATCAACATCATTCATATCAACTGGTGTTTCACTGCTTCATATATAAACATGTTTTCAACATTGATGAGCGCAAGGTGTCGAATTCGTTCAAAAATATTTAAATTCTGATCAATACCAACAGATCCGTGAAATCATCTAAATCATGATTCAGTTCCGAATTGATTCGACCATACGTCCCAATCTCCTTCGAACCAAAAACGATCTCCTCGGAAATTTTGAATCGTTGCCCGATCATTCCATTCAAGACTTGTAACGATTGATAGCGATTCTGATCTATCTGATCATTCATGGTTGTCAAAACTCCACCTCCATCTACTCATCAGGACGTGATTCATACACCACACAATTTCGATTGTAATAATTTCACGATCTTCAGAAGGGTTTTCCTTACAGAACCCTTGGAATACCAGCAATCGCTTCGGCATCCATTGTCATCTCTGGCAACCGGTCTGCTACCAACTGGCACTTCATCAATACCAGTTATTCTTAGGTTGTTTTTTTTTTATCTGTGGACAACACGGAAGGGAAACCTATGATGTTCGAGGAACATCGTGTTAGCCAGCGGTGGAATTTTGGGAAAGAAGGAAGGTGTTGGAATTTTTCTTGAATGTTTGGAGGTTGTAAGCATCAGGAAAGACTTCACTAGGCAAAGAATTCCACAACTTTGCCGTTCTATTGATGAACGATGCTTGGTATAGCGATGTTCGACAGGTCTCGAGCCTGACAGTGTAGGGGTGACCAGCTTGAGCTCGTCTGGTTTGTCTACTAGAAATCGCGCGCGGTGGCATAATAGATGATATTTCCGTTGAGCACTGACCGTGAAAGTACCTATAAAAAAGGCAAAGATCGCCGACCTTTCTACGATGATCTAGAGAGGTCAATGATTTGGTGAGTGTTGTGTCATCGACTAGGCGAATAGCTCTCTTCTGAATTGAATTTAAGAGCTTAAGCGTATGTTTGGGGGCTGAGCTCCAAACATGTGAACAGTACTCCAGGACAGGTCGAATTTGTGCTTTGTAGATCATAAGCAGTTGCTGGGATGTGAAGTATCTCTTCGCACGGAATAGAAAACCATGTTTTTGTGAAGCAGTTTTTGCAATGGACCTCACATGATCGTCCCATGAGAGAGCACTGTTGGTGGTGACACCCAGCATGGATATTTACGACCTCATAGGAACAGTGTTACCCGACATCATGAAATTAGGCATTGTGTGATCAGCCTTCTTGGTGAACATACAAGCTTGAGTTTTAGTTGCATTGAACTGTACTAGATTCTCAGATCCCCATTTCAGAATTCTTGTCAGATCCTCATTCAAAGCATCAACCTGTCTTCGCCTTGCACCTCTGGCATCTTTTGGATGATATAGGGGCTCTAGAGGAAAAGGCGGAATGAAGTGTACTATCATCTTGTGGCCATTTGATACAGGTCCAACTGTGTAACAAGATAATTGAATCCTGTGAATATTTCTCCGATTTGAGCTTCCTAATTTCACGTGAGAAACTGACGATAAAATAAATTTCGTATCATCGAATCAATTTCACAACATCACTTGGTCATATTTTCGTCACATTGTCATTCACAAACATCTCGATTTTCAGCAAACGTAGGCCCCATCTCCATCGGAATCGATGGAGACGACATCCAACTCTACGATTCTGGTATTCTGGACAGTGAATGCGACAGTCCCATCGACCATGGAGTACTCGCAGTGGGATATGGTGTGGAGAGCGGCACCAAGTACTGGATCGTCAAGAATTCCTGGGGAGAGGATTGGGGTGAAGAGGGTTACCTGAGAATTGCCAAGGACGCAAACAACCTTTGTGGTATCGCTGACGACGCTTCTTACCCCGTCCTCTAAGCTCATGTGCTACATGACGTATTATAACCTGGTGATATTGCAGTGATATCATGACTTTGTGCGACTGCACAACGAAAACAGACATTAAAAAAAAGGAAAATGTATTCGATTCGTGTTTTATTCATCAGGCTTCATATACAGATACAATACAGAAAAAGATACAAACTCAACCATAATGTGATGGGTATGACTTTCCAAAGTCAATTGGAACTGGTCCAGCAAAAAATATCATTCTCGTATCATCTTCGAAGAATACGTCAACTCATTGGCTCTAGTTGAAATAATTCTACTAATTGAGAAGATCATTCTCCACATGAGAACGGATGGAAGGAGTGTTCTTCCTTTTTGAAGAGGTTGAAGACCTTTTTGATAAGGCTATCAGGCATTTTATCTTCAAACCTTTCCTGCTAGGGTTCAACTTTGATGTGCTTACTGTAATATTGTAGAGAGTTACAAATATGATTCTCTCAGAATCTTTGAGATTTTTCCTCTTATCCTAGATTCATCTCAATATATTTGTATAAAGGACAGATTATTGATCAACCAAAAAGCGTCAATCTGATTGGTATTCGACCTTCAGATATCTGGAAGAGTCATCCTGTATCAATCAGTGACACCTCAGTTTTCAGACAATTTGAAAGATAAATACATTTCTAACAAATATCGAGATTTCTCAGTGGTGGACGCCTCGGGAACGATTCTGTTTCTGTGTGAATAGAAATGACACAATGGAAAATGTTATTTACTACGATCATCGATGGAAATAGCGAGTACCACACTGTTCGCAACAGTCGAGTCGAAAGTAAAATGCACACGTGTGGAAATATTCTGAAAACACAAGCTCGCAGTCATTGATGAATTTCATGATATCACCCTGAAATTTCAATATCATATAATATTTGCCTCATCATATAATCAGATTGATTTCGCATCCCAATCTCTCAAAAAATCAACTGCGAGAAATCAAATGAAAAAAAAAAAACATCTCTGTTACAAACATGACACATTACTAGGGGTATTGGAGTATTCATAAGAAAGTATTCATAAGAAGAAATCCTAATATTTGGTACCCACGATCTTGGAGAAATCAAGTAATAGGAGGAAAGGAGGAAAAATGATAAGGCAATACCTCTGGTAATCAGAAATTCTGCACAAAGTTTGTTTTCATTTTGGGATTGTTGATATTCATCAGAAGATGAAGTTACTATTAGCAATACATCGCAGACATACCTGGAACTTGAATTATGACGAAATACACACAATCTTTGACGTCTTTGATTTGTTCTTCAATACGATGGAAGTTTTTGCTCACACTGAATAGTCTGAAATATACACTGCCAACATTTATATAACATTGTTCATATCATTTCAAAAATGGTCGGCAGTTACTTCTTCATGACCCAGCACTCATAACACACGCTCCATCTCGCAGGTCCCTATATTCAATTTTCAGTCTGGCCACCTTGTATGTGCTGACTGTGGGGTTTGGGCCCGGGGTCCCGGGTGCAATGCAGGTGTGGAAACGGGATAATTGCACAATCCGCGATTATCCACCTCGGTCATTTGCGTTCGATTAGCGTTACACCAACAGATGTTTTCAGCCGATGGAGAATATACTGTCGAATTCATGTTGCGGTACAGTGCGAGATGAACAAAAACGCTAGAAAGGGAACGAATTGGACCAAACCTTTCATTGGATAAATAATGGTCGGTTATGCCATATCAACCCTGAATCAATCGAACGAAAATATTTAAATTCCATTTCTGAGACGGAATCGGGACATAAGTATTAGAAGAGCAGAAACATCTAAGGGTTCCCAATACCGATCTGTTCTCGCCGATTTTCTGTATGGTGCGCAATTTGTAGATATTCCAATATAGATGTATTGCTCTTCGTCACATGGTTAGCAGGCGTGCTCCTCAAGTTGTGGCTTGGGGTTCGGATCCCATTCAAAGAAAAAGTTTTTTTTTTAATTGAAATATGTGGCTCACAGGTTGGGTTATGGTCGATTGTCAAACGTTAAGTCAATATGGGTATCACTGAAGCAAGCATAGGTTTGATGCCATCGCTAAGATCCTGTGTCTTCCTCAATTGCTGTCATACCTTCTTTCCGAAAAGAAGTTTCACTTGCATCGCGGTTTCATAAAACATTACGAATTTCTTTCTATTGTGAAAATGATTGGGTGTCTGATGTAGTTTTTTCGATTCGAAGCTCGCAATTCGCGATTCGCAATCATTTCGACTATGAGGTAGAATAAGGAATCCAAATTCTCAGAAAATCATCAGTTTTCAAAACAAGTCATCACTGTCTGGAAGTTCCAAACTACCGACTTATGATGGGAATACCAGATCGTATTTAGGAATTCATAATGGATACTGCACTTTGAGAGATTATTGCTAAAGTTCTTAGAGGGCGTTGAACTCCGACTATTTTCTGAAGAAGATCGTGGATGAGTGCAAAACGGAGGATTGAACACCCATGTTATTATTCATCAATGAACCCATCTTCTAGCGCTCTATCGAAGAATGTCGCGACATGCAGAGTGTTCCTTCGGAAATTTCGGGAAAATCACCATTTTTCAACTGCGGTCTAAGACAACAGACGATATTTATGGATTCAGTAGAAAAATTGCACTTTGAGAAATGCATTCAATTTTTGCCTTCTGTACATGATATCATCACGACAATTATTCAAGATGTCAATGTCAATGTCAATGGAGCAGTTTCTTGGCCTCCTAGGTCACCCGATTTAACGTCGCCAGATTTCTTCCTGTGGGGACATGTTGGAGTCTTTGGCCTACGAAACTCTAGTAGAAACAGAGCAAGACTTGATTGGATGAATTACAGCAGCATTTGAAATCATTCAAAACGAGGATCAAATTTTCAGTCAAGTCAGTCGAAATCATGTGCGACATTTAAATCGGTGTATTCAGGTTGGAGGAAGACATTTTTAACAATTGTTGTGATGATATCATGTACAAAAGGCGAGAATTAAATGCATTGAATCTTAATTAGGTAACTCATCGTGTTTCTAAATTTTCACGCGTCTCAGGGTTGTAGTGCCGTAGTGACACTTTTCCGGACATAGGACCCTCAAATCAAATGTTTTTTACTGCTGCACTGAATAGCCCCTGGAAGTTTGATCCCATAGCTCTGTCACACCCTGTATAGGCTGTTCCATTTGAGAAAACTATTATTTGGTGTACCATGGAAAAATATTTCATCCTGTTTGGTAGATTATATCTGGAGAAGAATGTTCGAAGGACTATGAAAAACTCTTTCATTTGACAATAATCTGTTGATTGGATGAGGGACAATTTTCTGTACCTATCCTGCACGCCATTCCAATGCATTCGATTAGAGAGGTGCACACTCGCTTACCTCGAAATGCATCTGATTCTCGTCGGAGTCAATTATCGCAGTCAAGTGATGCTCCGAGCAGCAAGAAGCACCTGAACTGAATTTAATGAAAACATGCTGGGATGCGTGATCCTTTGATGCGACTCCAAGGATTCATCACCGCTCCGCTCGACGAATTTCGCTCTGTTTGCCATTCGCAGGAATCAATTCGGCTCCATCGAGAGTTTGGAGCTGGTATCGATGAGGTGTGCTGGGCTTGGTAATTAATATTTGATAGTATGTTGTGATACGAGTTTCATGAACGTCACCTCAATCGAGAGGATGTTGTAACACGCGGGTCCTGATGAGTCAGACCATCGACGAGTTTGATATGTGGATTATGAAGCACAAGGGAGGGTAAATTGACATTTCTCAATAATCTCATGTAGAATTTGCAGTTGTATGAACATGGTTTCTTCACGACCACCAGATGATGCATCTATCAGATATGTTATCTGCAGGACGAACTGGTCATTATTCAGACTCCGGAGATCAGAATATATTTTTCCTAGGAGCGTGCGAAAAGTAGTACTTTTCCACAGGCATTCTGGTTCCGCACTGAGTGGAAAGAGCAAAAAAGTAAAACTACTGGAAAAGTTCACTGGTTAGGGAAAATTCATATGTATTCCAATGAACATAATGATAATAATAATAACATGCCTTTATTCATCACATTCGATAGTTTACAATTACAATGCTTGACAAGTATTATGATGAATGGGCAGGGGTCAGCTTTTAAAACTGATTTCAAACCCAAACTTTGACGTGCACATTGGATATATTAAATTTTCAATCTGAAGAAAATTTCAATAATGAAAACATATATAAACCTTCATTAATAATCTATGTAGAGTGAATATATCAGGTTCATAGGTTATAATAATGAATGAATCAGTGAATTTGAATTTTTATCCAATAAGTTTAGCGATAATAATGATAAAGTAGTGGTAAAACTGAGACCTCATCATTCATGTACCTCGTTCTGAGGACGACTTCCGATTGTTCTTCAAAATTTCCCAAGCTGAGATCTTTGAGCTCATGCATGTGGTAACGTGTTGTATAGTTTTGCTGCATTGTATGGAAAACTACGAGTGTAGTTTTGTGTTTCGGAATAGCTATAGACTATTTCGTGAATATTAGGGATCTGTTGCTATCAAGGATAAGCCTCAACAAGAGACTAATATAATTGATGAATTGATAAATATCAGGATTTAATTCCTAGATTATTTGATAATACAGTGCTATTATTCAGGATTCACCATATAACTGCATAGCCCAGATTACCCTAATTCGCACTGATGAGCAATGCAGACCCTTCTGGATCATGAAATAGGATCGGGAACTTGCATCTATAGAATTCCATGCCGATCTGGAAACTTTCCAGAGATAGGTATTCGCTCGGTTCCACGCATTCACTTATCACTAATAAATTCTTCTTTGAATACCTGACGAGGTGAAATCAATTCAATTTCCTGAAGATGATTTGAAAAAACCGTTCGATCGCGGGTATCATCATGCAATATGCTCCGAGCTGGCAACACATGGAGCTTCTCCTTTTGAAATAAGCAATTTTCCAAGAAATTCGCCTCCGCCGATTATATCTCTCATCTTCTCGCATCAAATGGAGATCCTCTTACAACTAATTCGAAAACTGGAAATTCAGCCCGAATCGAATATATGCCGGAATAACGAAATAATCCCAATGGAGGAATTCCGAAACATTGAAAACAGCAAAGATCAAAGTGTACTTTGGGATATTGAGAGCCCTTTATTACTGAAATTGAACTTTTCAGTATATATTTCCATACCAAAGCGAAGCCTCCCTTATGGTAATTAAAACGATAGGAGGCAGGGGGTGGAGGTTTCGAGTCTGAGATCTTCAAGGAGAACGAATTTTCGCTGTAAAGTTAATTATTTTCCACAATGTTATTGAATGACGTCATGCTGGTATCAGACAGAACATTGTTTACAAAATTATCAACAAGCATATCGATTTCTACGCAGAACTGATACATCAGTATCTGTCTCTTTGAATCAGAGTATCTGCTAATGATCATGAGAGTAATTATCACTGAAATTAGGAAAGAATTTTGGCCCAATTCATGCATCATTGTCGTTATCATAGTTCTAGCCTTAGTCTGTATCAAAATCATTGTCATAGTCTCAATCCTAATTCAGATTCATGTATTTCATATCGATATTCTCCATTGAGCTTAATGAAAGTAGCATCCTTGAGACATATCTATTCATTCAAAATATAAAGATACTAAGACTAATCACAACGATTGGGCATGATACTAAGATATGGGATACTGAGAATACTAATAATAGAACTATGATAAGGACCATGATACATGAATTGGGCTTCACAAAAAAATATGGAATATGGTACTACAAGGATACGGAACGAGACAATGAAAATGGAATAGAAGTTCGAAGAATAAGAGCATATCAATACAGGGTTGGGATAACATATGGAAATATGAATATCTGTCGAAAAAAAAGAACGATATTTATGAAAATTTTCAGATAAGTGCAATGGAACAAAATGCATCTGTACTTTTTTTGTTGATAATATACTTTCGGTTCAACCAGAAATCCATCGACTCCTTCAATTTGAATGGGACACCCTATATATTTTCACAGATTTTTAAAAAGCTTGTTATTTCGACTTCATACATACTGAGTTTAGTGTAAAAAAGATGTGAAAACGAGGAATATATCACTTCCATCATCCTCCTTTGAGTTTTCGATACATGTTGATGATGAAAGTTTCTGAAAAAGATTCTTCCTTGGTCCAATTCTTCGATCACTGAACAGACTAGATAAGTAATCCACACCCCTGGCAATACAGTTTGTTTGGAAGCAACATCTATAGTATCTAATTTTGTCTAAACATGGATAGCAGAACCTGATTCTCCCAGCACCAGTGCCGTGTTGTCGGAGGGGGTCGAATTTATTATTAATTCATGATGAAACCAAATTGAAAATCCGTAACAATTTCAGTGGTACTTTTTAGCATTTCTTGGTGGGAAAATGGACATCTTCATACTTCTTTCAAATTGTTACGAGAAATTCGAATACATACAATCCTATGGTGATTTTTGTAACTTGCTTGTAATCAATGAACTTATTATGACCACGTCACAAGAAAAGATTAATTCTCAACGGCATATGAAACAATATACTTACTATTCAGTATACAGTTGTCTACTTATACTTTATCATAAATAACGTTCAATTTCAATAATGAACATTTATATCTTTGGCGATCAGTGACAGTGCATGTAAGTATATTTACGATTTCAAAGTTCAGTACCTACTAGTGGAAATAATTTTCAAAAAAGTGAAAAACTCGTTTTCAATGCAAATAGATATGATTGCATACCTATTTGAATGTAATTTTCAAATCTGAAGATGAAACTTGTTTATATCATTTCACGATATCGTCAAAAATGAAGGAGGTTTCATCTTGAGCAGAATTCATATATTTTGACGCAAAAAATTGATGTCTGATTATTTCATCTCATGTAGATAGATGAAAATCGATAATGAATATGTGTTGACAAGTATTATGACGAAATGTTATATCAACAATAAAATCATGAATCATGTGAAGATGTAGCAAATAGCAGTGTTTCTTATTTAAAACAGGACTGAAATGAAAAACAACCATGGATAATCACACAAATAGTTTATTGATTTTTGAATAGGATTGTTTTTGTTAACATTCTTCTTACTCTAACTCCCGTTGAATCTTTCAATTTATTTGCCTCATGTTGGAGTCTTACAGTGAAATATTTCTCCAAATTAGTTTGACTAGTTCCAAAAACAGTCAACGGTAAATTTCTCATTGTTGTGTGTACAAGAAGTATAGAAATATTCTTATATTTTTTATCAAAAATATTAATTGAGTTCATCATTATTCTCAGTGATTTTTCAGCAGCTTCGCATATTTTGACTACAAATAAGGAAGCATTTATCAGTGCTACATATTCTACCACAAGACACTGTCGCAGCTGACAAATGGGTATAATCAATATAATCTAATCAATTCAATTTAAATTCATTTTTATCCATTCTATTTGGGAAAATGCTTCAAAATCTCGAATGATACGACAATGGTAACTCACCTATGAAATGACGTGTTTTGATCGCCGGTTCAAATTGACTTTAACACACCTCACAACGTCTCACCATTATATCAAATCACCAAAACATGAAATTAACTGAGTTTCTGAAGAATTCTGAGTACACAAAACTGAACACAAGTTGAATAATATCGATAAATCTAAACGTAAATAATGACAGATACCAAACAAAGCAATAATCGCCGTTGACTCTCAATATCAAATGGCGGTGTTGCAACGTTGAGCAAAAAGTATTCACGATACCCATGCTGGTCCTCGAGCCCCCAAGAAAGTAAAATTGCTAAGTCTCAGAATAATGTAGCAATCTTCTTTTAATCAGAACTGATTCATAATCGTCATGACCCAAATTTATTATCATATTTGTGCATTGAACTACATGAATTCATAGAGGACTTTAAATATCACTTTTTGATGATTAGATATGACAACACTGGCGACGATTGGGTACTGATATTATGATAATTCTGGGAATTCATGTTAGCATCAGAATATTTGTTTTGTGATCCTTCTAGTGGGTTTGTTGTTCGGAGGTCCAATTTCAATCTTGGGAAGAATAGCAGAAATATATGCGATCAAGACCAAGATCAAGATCAAGATCCATCATCAGTGATATTCATGCTACGTTTATCCCAATTTTGAACGTTGCGTATATATTTTATTCAAGAAGCCATTTCGCATCGAAAAATACTCATTCTGAATATTGTGCAGACAACGAAAAATAGTGTTTTCAACTCACTCTGAAGAGAGATATTTCATGTCCTGCCTTAGTTGTGAGACTGACACCACATCACATCTCCTCGAAATCACAATGGATTCACGTTCCAGGATCCAATTGAGTTCTTGTACCGGTTAATATGGCAAATGAAGGAACTCCTTTTATATCGATTGAACGTCTCGTTGAATTAGCATCGAACATTTTACTCCATTCATTTCCTTTCCGGGGGTATGGCTTTGCGTGCTGATTCAAGGAGAATCAATTTTGTAGTTAAATCTGTTTGCTGCGCCTGAATATACAAATTGACCAGAAAGTTCCTGAGTTTATAGCCAACCAATTACACTCCTCTTCATTCCAGATTTTATTGCAATTCAATCAAGCCTCAACGTGAATCGAATTCAGATGGGAATGGAGTGAAGAAACGATCTCGAACAAATTCGAGACGGATTATCTGTTTCTTCTGTTTGAAGAGTTCTTGACTACTTCGAGAAAAGAGAGTTCTCACATCATCCATACGAAATTATTCCAAACGAATATATCTCCAGTAGAACTGATACTGAATTGAATCAAAATCATTGGATCAATAATCCATCCACGCGCCAATTATCCTGGTGGAGATTTACGCCTTCTGAATAGGCATGTCGTTACATGATTTTTTTCTATGAAAATGCAGTTGGAAATGAGATAGATGTCCGCACCTTTGTCATTTGTCATAATGTAGTAATGAAGTTTCCTCATCACTTCCGTCCCTAATTACGGACGCAGAATTTTCTCTTCTCTGGAATCTCAATGACCTCAAGAGAATGTCGAACGCGACCTCTTGGAAAGCTGCCGCTTTGCTATTCGCTATGTAAATGAACGGATTTTTTTCTGTCGGCGTACCTTTGCATATTCAATAGGCGAGTTGATGGGCGGAGAGAAAAAAGAGGCCTACGTTGATGTGCCTGAGCCACCGCAAAAATCGTCATACCGAATGCACCACTTCCGTATACATACATTATTCACACCTCTTTCGCACGAGAGGTCACACACCAATACTCGAAATCAAGAGTGGGTTTCGGTACGGTTGTACTAGAAATAATCTACGCTCCGCAAGCATAACCCTACTTTATTTTCGATACTGTTTGTTGCCCTCGCAAGTAGATTTCTCTCTGATAAACCATGTGGCAGATTGATTACTCTCCATTTCAGATCATCCTGTAATGTATTACCAATCAACGAACGCTTTCCAAGAAAATTTATCACGACATTCGACTGGGGCAGAATTACGAATGAGGTTAAATCACCCTGAGGTGATGCACTATTGTACGTACCCAAAGGGATCTTCGAATTATTTCATGTTTGTTCATGTCCTACCCGACAGTAACAATTTTCTGATGCTTCCCAATTGGGTCAATGATTGTTGACATCATATGTCTCTAGTATGACATCACCAAGTGATGAAGAAAACCTGATCTCATATAGCTGCAGCAGGAAAATTCGTCGTCGCAAATTTCGTCGAATAAAATTGGGTTCCATATTCCACGACAGTCTATTCGTTGATAGCTGATTAATTATCAGCATAAGCGAATAATTGAAATCTAGAAACGACAAAATTGTCCAGCTGTTCACTACAACCCAGATCTGGATGACAAGCCAGGGATGGACTTTTGAGTGTTCTACTGAGCCCATTAGAGTTGCTGGTAGTTTTATTCTGCCTTCTATGGTACTGTAGAATGTTTCCCTCTTTCACTATCCGAACCTAGACAGTGAGTATGAGTTACTCATTTTTGAATTCTCATCAGTATCTACCATTCATCTCATTGCGAATTGACAGTGAATACACTCAGTGAATACACTCAATATTGAGTTCATCCACTCATCAAGCATAGTTTGACCGATATCTTGAATGAGTACATTCGTATACATTTTGGGTAAACATGAGAATATGAGTTGATTCTGATCGAATTCTCCTCAGTTCTAATCATGTTCACTTCATAATAGACCTATTTTCCAGTTATTGGAACAAACAACCATGGTAGTCATGTACCTAACTGGTTTCACTCTCTTGACGATGATTGATCATTTTGTTGAATAGACCGAACTCACTACCTCATTCATGAGTTATTTTCCAATGATTGGAATTAAGCAATGATATGAAACGTGTTTCTCCCTACCTAGTTCAAATCTCAAGGCCTTATTGGCCTCATCGTTGAATGTTTCGAAGACCACACCGTAATCCATGCATTCAGTCAGGAATTTATCAGGTTCATCCCAGAACTCACTCTCACTTCATGCAACCTTTCAACTACAAATTGAAACTTGGTACTGGCGCCACTTCGAAAGCATGCCAATTGATGAAGTCTCTTGACTCCGACACTCGCCTGTGATGAGATTGTGAGCGTCTGTGTGGTGGCGCTGACGTGAACAAACCAGTTTTTTGACAGAAGCATCGACAGTAACAGATTTCTAGATTCCATCTTCACATTCAACCAACAGATAGAGTAGAAGACACCAAGAGATTTCCAACTTTATTAGAGTGTCACAAAAGGGAAAAACACTGAATGTTGATGAAGACATTTTTCTGCTTGACGACACCTGCATAGGGACAATATAGTCGTGATCTTGGAACAACTGGAAATGAGTACGTCATATCTCGTTCGATGCGACTCTAGATAGTCGCATTCCATCACAATAAGACAGAAGACAGCGATATATTTCGGTTCCGTGCCGCTTCGAGCTGGAGACGATTGCAAATGTGTTCTACCACTGGCCCGGATGCAATATCGCGATTCAACAACGTTCGCGGTCTCTGTTATTTATGCATCCCAGTGTGCCGAGCAATATCGCAGAACCCGAGAAAATTCCCGAGAAAGTCTGCGAATGTCTTTCATTTGTGCAGCACACGGCCGGCCGCGATATTGTTCCCTTCGAATTATGGCAAGGGGCGCAGTAGTTATTGAAATCGTCGTCGTATCGCGCTGAAATTTCCTCCAGTCAGTCAAGAACATACTGTCTGTAAGTTCTTCGAGGAGGTGATACATTCATTTTTTGGCTTTTCATGGGATTTTCTCTCCTCGTTTCTAAAAATTACAGTAGAAGTTATTAAAAAGTATTGCAATATATTTGTAGTAAGGACAGATTTGGGATCTGCCCCAAACTGTCACTGCGCTTCAAATTAAACCTTTAGATACCTAAAAGAGAAATTCTCTATTGGTCAGTGACACCTCGTTTTTGAAAAAAATTTTGGAAATACAAATATATTTAATAAGAATAAAACCTCTACTTATCTTTGTGGACGTTTCGGGAACGAATCTGCTCCCGTTCTCAACACAATTAAAATATTTTTCTCCTCGTAAAATTTTTTCAATGTTTTCGATTTTGACACTTTTCAGTATTTTAATTGTGTTGAGAACGGAAGCAGATTCGTTCCCGAAACGTCCACAAAGATAAGTAGAGGATTTATCCTTATTGAACATATTTGTATTTCCAAAATTTTTTTCAAAAACAAGGTGTCACTGACCAATAGAGAATTTCTCTTTTAGGTATCTAAAGGTTTAATTTCAAGCGCAGTGACATTTTGGGGCAGATTACAAATCTATCCTTACTACAAATATATTGAAATAATTTTCAATAACTTCTACTCTATTTTTTAGAAACGAGGAGAGAAAATCCCATGAGAAGCTGAAAAATGAAAGTCAAGAACATGTTCATTGTGGGATTGAGAGGCGTTTTTTATCCACAGGACCCAACAAATTTTTTGAGTTACACAATGGACATTGAAGGTCGACATGTGATTCTTTTTGATTGCTCTGAAATGGAAGTCTTCATCATCGAAGACTCGAAATATATTATATCGAGTAGCAGCTATCTTCTCCACTGGATTATATATATCATTATATATTTTATTTTTATTATTATTATATATTAGGTATCTAAAGGTTTAATTTCAAGCGCAGTGACATTTTGGGGCAGATCACAAAATCTGGCCTTACTACAAATATATTGAAATCATTTTCAATTTCAATAACCTCTACTCTATTTTTTAGAAACGAGGAGAGAAAATCCCACGAAAAGCTGAAAAATGAATGTATCACCTCCTCGAAGAACTTACAGACAGTATTGGAGATATCTGTATGGATATCAATGATCAGTTCGAGGATCATTGTACTTCCCTTTCTGCATGGATGAATAATTGGAGATGCCTAGTGATATTTCCTCTCGAATCAGTTTCCACTCCATGCCAAACGAGGATCAGTGTCATATGCAGAAAAAAATCTGTACTAGAGAAGTGGCCAGGCCATTTGGAAATGGAGGGAATTTGGACCAATCACGATATATTTCGTGGAAATGTCCATAGTATGAAATATTCATGACTCAGTTGGATCAGCTGAGACATCAATATTCACAATAAATTCAATACAAGGAAATCTTTCATGGCGTCAATTCAATATTCAATTCAACTTCACTTTAACTTCAACTTCACCACTTCACCCACTCGCTGAAATTGTTTGGAAAAATATTGAAACTCTAGATTATAATATATTTCAATATCAAAAATTCACATGGAGAAAAAAAACCTCTGTCGTACATCATCTCATTAAATTCTCCTAGATAAACAAGAAGTTAGTATAGCTGCTTCAGATATTAAGGAATAAAATACTGCGTCACGGGTCACGACTTTCTTACACAACCTTTCTATCGTTTCAGAGATAACGTTCTATTTCTCAGAATATTGCCGACAATGCGGTGTTTCCGCTCCAACTAGAAAGTAGTAGCAACTTTGATTTTCCGAACTAAACACCCTGTATGCGATATCATTTTCAGAATCTCCATCTGATTCTTGAGAAATCTTCCTGTCATTTTCATAAACTCATCTGTGACCTCTCCATAGGTCGTGAATATTCTCGATTTTTTCTTTTGGGAAAGCAGCCCTTGAAAAAAATGCTGATATTTTTCGACACTGAGGTATATTAGAACACTGAAATTGATTCTAGAGTATCGCACTCAACATGGCGTTGAAGTGCTCTAGATTTATATCCATGCAGTCGTGTCAAGCTATTTCTATGAAATAATACTTCAGAGTATATTAAATTTCCCAATTAGGAAATTGAATTGCAGGTAAAATAATCGGTTCAGTGATATTTTGAACGAAATTACCATCACCATATATATATATATACTCGATATTGTTGAGTTATCCATATGTTGATGAATATCCTGACCGAGGATTTCAATTAGGAAAAGTTTTATGAGAGTATGATTTCCGCTGAATAGTTAGGCACATCCATAACTCAACTTCTCCACCATACCGTCTTGAATGTGAGTGAATTTCACGCTTCATTATCGGAAAAACTCCCTCACCTATCACTGAACCATGAAAAATTACGAGAATTTGGCGAGAAAGTGAAAGCACTCACTTCTCGGCGTAAATATCAATGAAACCTTCATTGTTTCAAATTTGTCATCTGAAGGAAAACGAGTAAAGTTCCAGCGGAGTTTTCTCTTTCGCTAACCGCGATTTACGGCTTCCGACATCAAATATATTTCGCAATTTTCCAATGCCATTTTTCTCAATATATCCGCGGGGTTCCTAAACATCTGTGATATATTCCATTAAAGTTTTCGTTAATAACCATCTGCTATCGAGATTTATAAGGCACTCACGTTGCCTCGCTTGGCTTTCGTCTGTCTGGAGATTCTTCTACCTGGGGTGGGCAAAATAAGCGGAAAAACATAACTCACTAGACAAGACCCACAGAGATAGTCATGGTTATAGTACGAGAGAGAAGAATCATAGTTATAATACGACAAGAAATGCTTTGAACTGTGCAGAACTCTGAAAAAAAGTATGGAACGTCGAAGGAAATGTTCTTCAGTTGATATTCGAAGTACTGACTTGACTTGAGCGCCTAATTTGTTTTTTTTTTTTCTCAAACTGGTAGGTCTTACTCAACGGTGGAAAACACAATTTTTCCGTAAAGTTATACGCTATATGTATCAACATGTACATGTACTTGTAATCATCTGTTGATGATGAACTATCACCGGTATGAATCTACCTGACGCTATGTCAATTCACCGAGTTCTGAAATATTACATTTCATACATGCAGCGTTCTGTTTAGTATAATAAGATTTCTTCCAGAATTGGTTTCATCCACTCTTTTTCAAGAAAAGCGAACATTACGTGACATCATTCTGATGGCATAATAGATGAATACTGAGTTCTGCGTAACTATAAAAGTGAAGTAGTGATCTCATCAAGTAGCCTGTGGAAATCTCATGAAACGATGAAAATCCTCGATTTTTTTCAGGTCACCCTATTCATTGCGGGGTGCGTTCGTTTCCATGAAGAGATTCTCTGGTATTTATCTTGCTGGAAAATTCGAACGAACGGATGATGTTTCTTTCCAAGGCCACTTACTCAAGGAAATGAGTTTTTAGTGAAGACGAATTGCACTTTTATATCGTCCCCTTTGTGATAACGATAACCTCAATCATTGTTCCATATAACTCCTGAACAATCTCACGAAAGGGAGTAACTCGATGGAAAAATGGTTTCTGGGGATAGGATGAGTTTATTCTCTCTATCATCTCCATGTACATCCACCATATCACTGGAATTATTTCATCAAGTACGATTTTTCTGTTTTGTCATGTTGACATGTAATTCATATTGACATTGTGTTGAATGGTCTGATTTCACCTGGTATGGAAGTGTTTCGATATAATTGGTGTTCTGTTCGTTCTGTTCTAGTATGAACTAATCAGCAATGTTTCGAACAAACTATCAGCAGACATAGAAATGGTGACTCCACTCACATGATCATGCCTCAGAAATCTTCACTTTATTCATTTCGATGTATCCTGATGGATGTGGTGAAACATGATGAAGTTTTGTTAACATCAGCTCAGTTTCAAACCAACTTGACAGGAAAGATACGGATATAAAACATAGAATAAAACAAGAATAAAACAGTCGGATTCCATATGGCAAGTGCAAATAATAGTTATTTTCCATGAACATGAAATGGAACTCTGTTTATTCACTTGATGGAATTCTTGTTCGGAAGATTTGATACATTTTACTTCATGTGTGTGCAATGCAGAGCATTGCAATTCTTTTGTGTGTCTTATGCAAGTCGATGTACGAGTACAGAAACGGACTTGATATGGAAAGATAATACTGAATATATCATGTCCCATGTCTTCGTTGGATAATCAAATGAATCCAGATGGAACACAGATGAAAATATTCTCTTCCTCTGTTGATTTGTTGATTTAGCTTATCGCATATTTTCTCCATTCAGGCATAACGAAGAAATTTTGAGGAAGTGTCGTTTTGAATAATGTCTGTACCCAAAAACATTCATTTCATTAAATAATGAAGTTCGTGGAGATATCTGGATTGAACAGTGACAGAAAAAGATTTTGATCCACTGACAGTTCATATGTGCAGTTAGTCTAGTCGTCCATGTTTGCTCACAGTGTTGAACTGTTGAATTTAATATGGTCCATAACTCCTTACTCATTGAGCTTCAGACAATGGTGTTCAAGACACTTGGTGGAATACGCTGGCAAGCTACGGTCATGGAGTCACAAGACACCTTGTATAAAGGATATGAAGTGGGGATGAAGGAGATTTCGAGCTGTCCCCTACCCTCAAACTGACAATTAATTTTGATATCTCAGGGCAGCGGATGAACTTATTGGACTTCATAATTATTTGTGTGGAAAAAACTGCGGCAGGAAAAATGAGACAGCTTCTGGTTCTCTCACGATTGTGATCAGTCCATCAATCGCTACCACCTGGGAAACAATTGCTAATGACCGCCAGCTCACTTCAAACAAAATCCAGACAAAACGAAATCGTAATTGATACCGAATTTTCCGGGGCAGAAATGAAAAAAGAAACAATGTCTATATCCGAGAGCGAGTTCTCCGATAGGGGCCTTGTTATTTCCAGTCAGAGGAGGAAAATGGAAAATTACCAGTCATAGGGGTGCACAGAGGGCAGGCACGTGGATGTCGATGGGCTCTCGAATAAAGCTATCGATAGGAAAACGATGCGTCGAATTGGATGTTTGAACGGTCCTTTGTTTGCTGCCCTTTTTGTGCAGGTGTTTTTTTCACGAATGAACGGTGTCCTCCATCGTCGTCAGGACAAGGCGGCAATCAGGAGGATCCTGAATGATAGCATCCTATATTCAATGGCTGACAACATCAGCATTCCTATCAGCAAAGTGAACAGAAATAAACTGTGGTATCAGCAACAGTGTGAGGTGTTGGTTCTGTATGCCTGACTCGCTTAGCTCACGCGTCTATGACTTCATGACCTCCATCTTCGTGTTCAGTGCGAAAGTTCAATGTGGACGGTTCTCACAAATTATATTGGCGCTCATGTTTTGTTCCTTATCTTATCTGGCTCACTATTGTGTTCCTAGTCATGTTGTCGGCTTAGGTAAATGGATCCTCAACCTTCCTCAGGCTTGACAGCTGGTGCGTTGTCTTTGAGAGGCTGTTTTCTCCTCCCCACTTCATTGCATTGCATCAAGAAGAATAAAAAGTGTTCAGAATGAATTGTTAAGATTCCTAGCCTTTCAAAACAAGATAAGCGTTCAGGACCACAATTACCAGCCGATTCGGAATCAATTTAAAATTATGCCACTTAGTAAAAGACGTACTATCTCAGACTTATCTATTCTTTTCAAAATTATCAGGCATGAAATCGACTGCCCATACTTACTTGCAAAAATAAATTCCAATGTTTCCAATTTACACAATCTTCGATATTATACCCCATTCAATATCTCTTATTGTAGAACCAATCTAGGACAAAACTCGCCACTAGTTCGTATGCAAAAAGCATTCAACACACACTGTCACGATCCCAATTCATCTTTCGACATTTTCTCGACATCTTTGCTTCAAATGTTTCTTGAAAAATATGTTTCTCAACTCAGATCAATAGTTAAGATGGTCCCTCATTTCCTGTACTCGTTCTATTATGATCTATTATATCCCACAATTTTTACTATATCATTAAAATAAAAACATTTTCAGACCATATTTTAAATCACATTCGATTATTGCCAGATAATTTTATATCGATAAGAAACCGTTATTTATGTTTTATTGTAGAAATAACTCTCAGAAATAATTCTCACATAGTGGATGCTGTTTTTTGGAACTTTGTTCTGTTAGCAACCTAAAATGGTAAATAAATAAATGAATAAATAAATAAATAAATAGGGTTCTTCCATGCATGTGCATATCCAAGGAAGGTGTTTCCCCAGGTCTGTGAAGAACCGATATAGGTTTTCATCTGTCATTTGAAGATCATCCAAACAGATGAAAATTATCAATAGCTATAACGAGAAAAAAACATATATATCTACTAAGATACAATGTCATGAGTACTCTAAAAGCAGATATGAAGTAATCCAACCATGTACTGTGGTTGCATAGAAATCAAGCAGGTATCGCCGCAATTTCTTTCTTAGGTTAATCATATTCAAACCGAACAAATCGATATTCGAGTGACAGATCATGTTGTGAGCGTTTATGCATCGAATCATTGGTGAGTTGACATAACAGTTAGTTACATTCGAGGGTGGATAGAAAATGAGGCGATTTCTCACTGATCTTGGGTTACAGTTCAAGTGTGAATATTCAGTGCAATGTGGTGAATCAATGAAATTATTCAGTATTTTGTATATGAACAGAATATCAAAAGATCTGATCTGATGAACATTGGTTCGAGTTTATAGGAGTTCAAGTTAGATTCATTTGTAAAATGATGACGGTATTGGAAAAATCTGAAGTTGAGAGCATTTAGAAGTTTATTTCGTACATTCCTCATAAAAAGGATTCCGTATACATGTACAGTATTCCAAAATTGGCCTCACTGATGTTTTGTAAACAGTTATCAGGGACTCATGATTATGAAGGTCCTTCATATTTCTTAGAGCAAGCCCTAACATGCGAAGGGATTTTCTGGCAATCATATCTAGATATGAGTCGGAAGTCAACTTTTTGTCCAAAATGATTCCAAGGTCACGAACCTCATCACAGTATGGTATAACAATTTCATGAGAGAGATCCATGAGAAATTTTGAGAAAGACTGTCCACGTCGTTGCTCAACCAGACGGAAAACCTCACGCACCGGTGGTGTCCTTGTATATACAACTCAATTATGCATGAGCACGTTAAGATGCGTCTAGATAGTCCCCCTATTCTTCCAGCAGCCACGTGAAGGTAGATGCTGCGATAAGAAACTGGCCGGTATAAGGAGCTCTGGGTCGCATCAGCGACTCCCTTGTCTCCGGCAGTTCCCGGGAGGAAATTCGCGTCAGAGGCGCATTTCTCGCGCGAGAAGAGGCGATAACCGAGTCTTTTCAGAGCGTCGCCGTAAACTGATCTCGACTCAATCTCACTCCTTCATTGCGTCCTTTGTGGAAGAGCGATGGATCCGTGCATGCAAATGGCCGTCGATAAGGCGTCCGAAGGTGCCCGCAGGTTCTCAGCAATATCGTTATGCTGAGAGCGGGAATAATAGCTCCGCAGGAGGATCCTTCGATGGTCGGTCGGATCGAGAAGAATGGGGGTTGAGGTAGAAACCGCTATCGTAATGTTTCCCACTGTTTCTTCGATGTCGTTAGTGACAGAAAGAAAAACATCTTCACTCTCACAGCGTTCCATCGGTGTTCGAAAGATGTTCATGAGAACATATGGCGAAGGAAACCTCGTAGGAAACCAAACCAAGCATTGACAATAATCAGACAGCCAGACCAAATGGTCGAATCTGGTTCTGGACAAATCTCTTTCAACCTGCTGGCACCCTCCTTCTTCGATATCGTCAGAAGTAGAAGCAATAATCATGTCCTTCAGTGATGGAAGACACCTTAGACATTAGAGCATCAAAACTCCAATCAGTGATGATGAAAGGCTACATGGGAAAGATCCAAATAACCGTCAAAAGTTCCATCAGCTTCAACAGTCAGACAGATATGCAATCTCTAACATAGTCGTATGAAATCTGTTCCTGAACGTTCTACTAACATTGCCCATCCCACTGCTGCAAGACATAACATGTTATGAAGAAGATCCTGCATTGAATTTAAAATGATTTGTGGGTCATTCGTGTACGGTGAGAGCCTACCAAAAAATTTGTACTCACCCATTCCCAACGAGAGGTTCATCTCATGAGTATATCTGAACTCACCTGAAACAAAATCCTCAATTAGTATACCATATCATCGTAGATATTCTTGAGCATCCATCAAATCACAGATTGGAAAGTAGAAGGTACATGATGTAATATTTTTACACGTGCATCAACTATCCCACACATGATATCATGTATCATTAGCCTTCTGTATATCTTGGAAGAATTGAAGTAGTCAAAACAACTAAATTTCTGGGATTTCAGGTAGATAACACTTTATCGTTTGATGAACATTTTGAGTACATTCATAAGAAACTTTCAAAGAAATTATTCTTTTTCTCCAGAATTTCCAATAATCTTTCAACAGAGTCAAGAATCACAGTTTACAAGTCAATTATTCAGCCACACTTTGACTACTGCTCATCTATCCTATATCTATTCAATCAGAATAAATTGTCTCAACTCCAAAAACTTCAGAATCGTAGTAAGAGGATCATTTTGAAGTGCGGTAGAGATACTCCAATTAATATTATTCTAATGTTTTGAATTGGCCATCTGTTTCCCAAAGACTGTTTTATTTCACAATGATATTCATATATAAAATGATAAACAATTTAGGACCATCTTATTTCAAACAGTACATTGTCTTCCATCATGATATTCATCACCAATTCACTCGAAATAATAATAATTATCTATATATGAATAGAACAAATCACAAAAGCACTATGATCTCTTTATTTTTCAAGGTTTTTGATCAATTCAACAGATTACCAAATGCAATTAAAAATAGCTCATCTCTGAACATTTTCGAAAACGAACTGAAGAAATTTCTGTCTAATGTACATATATGATATTTATTATGTTTGTTACGTGTAGCTACAATTTTTGTTTCGAGATATTAATATGCTTGTGTTCAACTAACTTTATAATGTATTCATCCAATGTTTGTCATATATTTTAAATCATTTCAATATGTGCCACATACCTATTTTACTTTATACTTTTTAGCTTGATTGTATAATAGGATAACCTATTTTTCAATAAAGATCTATTTATCTATCTATCTAATAGATCGTTTCGAATGAATGTCCACTGGACACTACTTACTAGTAATGTTCATAAAGTAGCGGCAGATATAAAAAAAAAAAACAATAATTCATCAGTCAGTCGTCAGTACATTCAGAAACAATTTCTTTTCTATTGCCAATTAACTGCATTGCCATCCATAAATCGGAGAGAAGTCTCGAGTTTTTCGAAGAAAATGTGATGTTATTCGAGAAGAGCAATTTGAACTCGAAAACAGTGATCTGAGAGAATACCCTAGAGGTAGCAAACAACCTGTTATTCGAATTTTGCGCCGTGTTGATGCGAATTGATTTATGTGAGTTCAGCATCGTTAGAAGAAAGTTATTCAATTCAGTTCGGGGCGTAAAAAAATTGAAGTCTCATCCTCGGGAAATTTATTTATGAATCGTTGACGCGCCATAATTGATAGCGATACTACATAGTATGATTGATTACACCTACGTTGGATTTCTGCAAAAGTGTGTCAAAAATAATTATATTCAGGTACACACGCTCGTGTATAGCCAGTCGTTGCAACAGCAAACAATTACTGATATAGCTTTTTTGCAGGAACGAAGAATAATTTCCGATTCATATCCATTCATATAGTTGGGATATTTCAATAAATCGATCGATGATATTATCGATGAAACTGCCGCAATGGACGAAATAGCGTCACACCTTCGAATACGAAGGAAGTTCAAACGATGAAGATCGAAAAACGAAAAATGTTAGCGACCTACTGCTGAAACATCTATCGTAGTTTCGAATATATTATTATAAAAAGTCGAAATCATTATAGGAGCAACCACTGATGAGATATATTATTATGACATTTGACAGAAGGAGTGTGGAGAAACGTTAAGAACCATGGATAATGATAACAGCCATTCTGAGTTGATACAGACATGGCTGTCTGTTATATTACATCTCATACAGAGATATTATCATCAGATATCTTATAAAAATGTCTGCAAATGAGCCTTTTGAGCTGTAGATCAAAAAAACTGTTTGTTTCTTATCATACTGCGCAACTCTCAATTTCGCTCAATTAACAAATAAGTTATGGTTCACAATAATTGTTCGAAATGTTGACCATATTGCATCATCGATTCGGAATTTCTCGAGATATCCCGGAAACAGCTTCTACATGGGTACAAATCATGTTTATGATGAGGAAATGTTCTTGCAGCTCGCAGTCAACTGGATAAAAAACCGAGTAGAAAACTTCTGGTGGGCTCTCACTGAACAAACTGGGAAGTACTTCACTCTAGATGATTCAATCATGAGATACAGGCTTCGAAGTGAGAATCGAGGAGATGGATAGGCATATGAGACAGTTTTTAAGAGATAAGAAGTTCTTCGCATTTGTTGAAATGATGAATCAACCGTATCCTGTTAGCACTTGAAACAACATTTACCGGCATATGACGAAAGAAGCCTGACTTTATCTGGGAAATAATTCACGGAAAACGCGGAGAAAAAGTGAGGAAAAAATAATGCGTCACCTGTTAAAATTCACTGGACAACATATCCTTCGTGACACATCTGAGACTATCGATAGGACTATATTAATAGCAAAATTGAACAGATATGGAATAGAGGGCACAGTATACAATTGGTTATCTAATTATTTGACCAACAGAAAACAACGGGTGAGAGTAGTAGATATATTCTCTTGTGAAATAGAAAATGATGTTGGAGTCCCCCAGGGTAGTGATTTGGGTCCCCTTCTATTCATATTATATGTGAATGACATGCCATTGTTTGTTGCATGTGAATTCATGAACTTTTTTGCGGATGATACACTATTGGCATGCAGTGATGAGAACCTGGAAAGTGCTATACACAAAATGAATACTACTTTAACAAGTGTCAACAAGTACTTGAAAATGAATAAACTCAAGTTGAATGTATTGAAAACGAAAGCGATGATAATCAGCACCAGATAAAAATATAGCCAAATCAACTCAAAAAACATCAACCTAAACATTGATGATGAAAGAATTGAAGTAGTTGAAACAACTAAATATCTGGGATTTCAGGTAGATAACACTTTATCGTTTGATGAAAATTTTGAGTATATTCATAAGAAAATTTCAAAGAAATTATTCTTTTTCTCCAGAATTTCCAATAATCTTTCAACAGAGTCAAGAATCAAGTCAATTATTTAGCCACACTTTGACTACTGCTCATCTATCATATATCTATTCAATCAGAATA